>MU772866.1:0-27742 GCA_026770625.1 Nicotiana glauca | reverse complement strand
ATGACAAACCAGCAACACTCAGCAACTATCAGCGACACCCAGTAGACAGCAATAAGAAACCAATGGTAGATTTCCAGGAGATTAATAGCAGGAGATAGCTAAAACTTCCAGGAGTGGTCTAAACCAAATAAAAGATTTTGAAAGCGAACAAACAGCAACTTCAGGAAACCGGACAGCAACAATAATAAACCCGGCAAACGGCAAACATGGGACAGATTTTAATCCGAACAGAAAATCCTGCCGGATACGAAACAGAAAAATCCAGCAGTAACTTGGACCAAACAGGAATCCAGCAATACCCAAAAATCACTATGAGACAGTGGTAGACAGTCCGGAGGATGGATTGAAAACTTAGGGAAATCCAAACCAACAGAGGAACTTGAGAATCCGAATGAAATCTTATGAACGGACCAAATCGAGCAAACTTGACCCGAGCGAGAAGCCTTAATGGAATAGTATTTTCCTTTAGCCTTTCTAATGTTTTCTATTTTATGATGGTATCTATTTCCAGTATATATTTTAGGAAATATGTGATCTGTTTTCAGAAAGTGTTGATCAATTGGTAGCTTAAGGGCTTCCAACTATTGGTGTCAAAGGTGAAATTGATGGTTCCTAAGGGTATCTTAGGGTGTCTATCAGCTTCTATCTCTCCCTCCCTCTTCTAATGCCCAGACTCTTATTCTTATAGGGGTAGCCAACACCCTTCAAACCATTTTTAAAATCTTTTCTGAACTGGCAGCCCATATTATTCTGTTTTTCCCCCACTTCCCCTTGTCTAAGTGTGGGTTCACTATTTAAAAAACTGCTGAAATGCAGAGAACTCATGGGATGCCCTGGTGTTCCCCCCTTTTTAATTGTCTAAGTATGAGACCTATTATTTTAAAATTTCTAATGTCCAGACACTAGTGAGTGCCCTGCTGTAACAGCAGGTTCCACTATTTCCAGGGTGCATCACATTAGGGATTGCCCTAGTGGCCCAAACATGCTCAAGGTGGCCTTTCACTAAGTTTCGAATTTTCTGCCTAAATCAAATACAGCTATAACCAAATCAGATTCCTAAGTTCAATCCCAATCAATTTACATTTTAATTTCAAACAAAGATTTTGGACCAAATTAACAGTGCTAATTACTGTCCAATGTTCTAACAAACAGGCCTATGTGACTAATCGACGACGTTTGTTTAATCGATTATAACACACACAAATGATAACAAATGCTCTACCTATGAATTTATTGATTACAGCTTTAACGGGCAGACTTCAGGGGATCAAAACATGAGTCGAATACTTGACGACCTCAAAACAAATTAAACACACAGCGAAATTACAGTAAATATTATTAACGAACAAACAGAAGAAATCGACCAAATAAAAGGTCTACTGAATATGGACAGAAAAATCAACAGGGAATCAAAACAGGCTAAAAAAAATAGATAATAACAAACACAACTGACAAACAAACAAATAGAGATGGAAGAATGAGAGGAGAAATACCTCGAGGGTGAAAATCAGGAACAAACCCGGACTTTGGAATTTTGAAGCCAAACGGACCTTAACCAGGGTGTTCTCAGCTGAGAACACCCAAGCTAAGGTCCATTGGACCCCAATCGCCTATCGAATCTAGCTGGAAACCCCACTTTAAATTTCTAGGGTTCATACTGTCGTTTGGAGCTCGGAGCTTTCTGGTTGGATTCGAGCCAAACCAAGTTTGGTTCGGTTATGAAGAAGGCCAGGGGAGTATAGGGTATCATTTTGGGATGGTTTGGCATTGGTTGAGTTTCGACTCGAATCTTCGATCGAAGATTCGAGACGTTCAAGGATGATTCGAGGTAAGAGGCTTGGGGATTTGGGTTTGGGGTGTGATGGGGATTCTGTGGTGTTAGTTTGGTGACCGGCGGCGTTGTTGCTGCCGGGTTTCAGGCGAAGGGGAAAGAGGGCGGCGGGCTAGGGTTCTTGAGGATTTTTGTCTCTGAGAGACGATGAAGGAAGAAGGGGGGATGGGAATGAGAGGTGTAACGGGGTTTGGGGGTAGGGGATTTTGTATTGTAAATTGGGTTTATTAATCCGAGCCGTTGGATCAAATGATTTGAACGGCTTGGACAACTGATGGATAAGGAGACGGGGTCATTTTGGTATGAAACGGGGGCGTTTGGTTTAATGAAGGGCGGGTTGGTCTCGGATGGGAACGGGTCGGGTGAGACGGGTTGGGGATAGGTGGATCCTGGCCGTTGAGCTGGTGTGATCTAACGGTCTAGGGGAGGCGTGACAAATACGACGTCGTTCGGACGTCGTATTGGCTGGCTTCATTAGACCGGGTAGGAGATGACTTTTGGGCCTGGATTTTGGTTTAATTTGGGCCTGATTTCTTTGCATTTTTAGCCACTCTCCCACTTCCTTAACTAACCACAACTAAATTAAACACACTCTACACAAATTAAAAGAAATGAAATCACACACCTATTAATTAACACACAAACAATCAATGCAAAACTATATATATTTTAAATTATTTGATGACAAAGAACGATAATGTATATATTTTTTGTAGTTTTCTTTTCTAACCACTTTATGGATAATTAATTCCTAAATGCACGCAACACGTATTTTTTATATTTTTAATTAGTTCAAACAAATAAACACACATGCAAGATGGTAAAGAAAGGTAACACACAATCCACAAAAGTCAAATGCAACATAAAACTATTTTATTTTATATTTTGGGAGTACTTGTCGTGAGAGCAAAAATCACGTGCTCACAACAAGGCAGAAAGAAGAGCAAATGGAGAGCAAAATTGGAAAAATTGACGAATACTCCTTAGTATAGTATTGTGTAATTAAGATACGTAGCATATAGTTCCTTGTATTAGAATTTTGTTTTTGGAGATTAATGGCCAGCATTAATCTGGGAATGTAAAATAAGTTTTTTTTGATGAAATAAAAGAATTTTTTTAAAAAAAATATAGATTTGGTGTAGTTTTTTTATTTGTTCAACTACGTTTATATTGTTGTTAGTTGAAGAGCTCTCAATCAACTGTGCCTATTTTAGTGTGTATTACTCGGGAGTAAGTGCATATTTAGGTAGTTGTTGAACAATATCATTCCTAACATATACGGGGGATCAATACGAAAGGTTTAAATGTGGGATAACAGATAACTCAGTGAGATGTAGTTAATGCCATCTAGCGTAATTCAGGAGAATATGTCTAATAAATTGTAGTAGTTACTCCGGAGAGAATTATGACACTCGAAGCGATCATGATCGGTAGAGAATACTTAGGCGAAATTATAGAAGACGTAGTGTGAAGAATTGCAGCAATATGGAAAATCATAACTCTAGACCTCTTTAATTTTGTCTCCAATCCTTATCCTTGTTAATTGATAGTTTTACTGCTTTCTAGTATTTGTTAGTTAATTAAATAAAAATAAATATTATAATATTTATAATTAGAAAACTATTTGGACTTGTATTTCTTAGCGATATTGGACAACTATAGCTAAGCCTTAGTTCTATGTGACATTCGACTCTGGACGTGTAAACCAGATTTTAGTTGCAACGACCGCTTAGTCCTTTTTATAAGGCGTAGTTGGGCATGATCAAATTTTTTCTATATGTCTATGGAACTAAGATTAAGAAGAATACATTATAATTCCTGTATTTCAACCAAACAAGGCAATTAGATATATGTCTATCCTAATTGTGAATCTGCAAGTCAAGAATTTCACTTTGCTTTTTATATAGAAAATTTGAAAGATCTTGTTATGTAGTTGGTGTTCCGTCAAATTATACTACAAGAAAAAGGTTTATTAGCGACCAACACTTAGCGACTGGACAAAATTCTGGAGCCTAGAGGTGTGCCTATAGGGACACGTTTTTTGAGTGGTCCCTAATTCTCTTTTTATTTTCTAAATTAATTAAAAATATAAACCGATGGTCCCTAATAAGCTGTGTTAAGAGGGGAGATAAAAAAGAATACGCATATTAATTCACCTTCTACCAGCCCCTCCCCCATTCTCTCTCTCGTATTTTCCCCAAAAAAAACCTGATCACCACTCTGTGTTTTTTAATCTGAAAGTATATGAAATCCTTAACAATCAACTTTTTCAAATTTATCTCTCAATGGATGAAGACTCATGTCTATTTGAATTTGGTGAAGACTCGCAAACTGACAATGACAATAGTTATTAATCTGAACAGGTTTGTCACTTTTCATCTCTTTTCAGTTGAAGACTAGAAATTTTGTTTTAGTGAATATTGATTGTAGAGAATGATAATATTTTATACAGATTTTGTTGAATATTAATTGTTGCGACGTAGAGCTTAAAGTGGGTGTATTGAGATGTGAGGAGGGTGGCTAGGGTTAGGTTTAAAGTATGGGTATAGAGCAAGGAGGATGAAAGAAAGAAACATTTTCACTTCAGTTATTTTGTTCGTGAGAAAGAAATGTAGGTAACAAAAGGTTTTCTTTGTTGATATGTCCCTTTGAATGGAACAGTAAACACTTGTATTTTTGGGATTGTGAGTGCGCATCCTCAAAAAATAAGAAAAAATACTGAAAGTTGATTAAATTAGTGTGACGACCCAAAAGGGTCATCACCTGTTTTTCTATTTATTCCGTATTTTCGAGGCCTTGAAAACTTTATTTTTAATTGCCTCGATTTGCATGTGCAGTCCAGACACGTAGCCGGAAAGCCTAAATGTGAAATTCTGTGAAAAATGCTAAAATTTGGTATTAAAATGAATAAGTTTGATTTTAGTCAAAATTTTAGGTAAACGGACCCGACGTATGATTTGACGGTCCCGGAGGGTTCGTAGAAAAATATGAGACTCGGACGTATGTCCGGAATCGAAATCCGAGGTCCCAAGCCCGAGAAATGATTTTTTGAGTGAAATTATTTTTTTGAAATTATTAAGGAAAAATTAAAATGAAAATCGATTAGAACGTGTTGGTATCGGGCCCATATTTTGGTTCCGGACCCCGGTACAGGTCTTATATGTGATTTAAGATATTTTTGTGAAGTTTGGTTCTAATCGGACGTCGTTTGACGTGTTTCGGACTATAAGTTCTAAATTTGAAAGTTTAAGAAGTTTGAAGAAAAACTATTGATTTTGAGGTTCGATTCATTGTTTTGATGTTATTTTGGCGATTTGATCGCACGTATAAGTTCGTAGGATGTTGTTGAGTTAGTGTATGTGTTTGGTTAGGAGCCCCAAGGGCTCGGGAGTGTTTCCGGGGTGGTTTTAGACTTAGCAAAAGTGCACAAAATCTGCAACAGGTGCACAAACCTCTTCTTCTTCGCGTTCGCACCCTCTATCTCACGTTCGCGTTGCCTTAGCCTCCCCTTCTTCGCGTTCGCGAACAAGCTCACGCATTCGCGTAGCTCCCCCAGCCTTCCTCATCGCGTTCGTGTTAAGGTTTACGCGTTCGTCTAGACCAAGTCCTGGACCCCCCTCAACTTTCTTCTTCGCGTTCGCATTCTTCCAATCGCGAACGCGACCCTATTTCTGCGAACGCAAAGGGCAATTTTGCCCAGTTATATTTTTAAGTTTCAGAACAGTGTGGTTGCTAAATTTTCATAAAAATATCCGAGTTTCTTCTTCTCCAAGGGCCTTAGGCATCCATTGAAGCTTCCTTACATCAATACCTCTTGGGTTAATCAATCCCAACTCGTTTTCTTCATTTTCCATCATTATTTATTGAATTCCTAAGCCTAAAACATGTAATTTAGGGTAGAAATTGGGGGAAATGGGTAGAGTTATGGCTTTTTACCTTTTCTTGATTTAGACCTCATTTTGTGGCCGAATTTAAGAACAAATTATATATTCGGGCTTGTGGATGAATGGTGGATTTGATTTTGGTCCAAACCTCGTGTTTTGACCAGGCGGGCCCGGGGGCAATTTCGGAATTGTTGAAAAGAAAGCTTGGAGATATATAATTAGACATTGGGTTTGATTTGTTTAGCATATATTAATATTATGAAGTCATTATTGTATAGATTCGATTGAGTTGGAGCCGAATTCGAGAGGGAAAGCAGTTGTTGTGGATTGATTTAGCCGTGGAAGTTGAGGTAAGTGTTTAGTTTAACCCTAACTTGAGGGAATATGAGTTGAGTCTTATTTGTAACTTGCTAATTGTCGAGTACGCTGTATAGCCATTGTGACGACCCAAAGAGTCATCACCGGATTTTTTCCTTTTTCTGCGCTTCCTAGGCCTTGAAAACCTCACTTTTAGTTTTGTTGATTTGCGTGCACAGTCCGGGCGCGTAGCCGGAAAACTTTTATGTTGAAATATGTGAAATCTGTGAAATATTTGAAGAATTTTGATATTAATATGGCTAAAGTGGACTTCGGTCAACATTTTTAGTAAACGGACCCGGACCCGTGATTTGACGGTCCTAGAGGGTCCGTAAATGGGACTCGGGCATGTGCCCGGGGTCGAAATCCGAGGTCTAGAACCCAAGTAAAAGAATTTTTTTGTTAAATTGTTTTTCTGAAATTATTTAGGAAAATGGAAGTGAAAATTGATTAAAAGACTATGGTATCAGGCTCGTATTTTGGTTCCGATGCCAGGTACAAGTCTTAATTATGTGTTAAGCTCTTTCTGTGAAGTTTGGTCGAAATCGGATGTCGTTTGATGTGTTTCGGACCTAATTATCTAAAGTTAGAAGTTTAAGAAGTTTGAAATGAAAATGATAATTTTGAGACTTGATTCATTGATTTTGATGATGTTTTGGCTATTTGATTGCTCGAGTAAGTTCATAGGATGTTATTGAGTTAGTGTGTGTGATTAGTTAGGAGCCCGAGGTCTTGGGAGTGAATTGGAGGTGGTTCGGGGTGTTTTTACACTTAGGTTGGTAGCAAATTTTTCTGCAATTTTTGCCTAGAGGTTCCTTCTTCGCGTCCGCGGCCTTAGTCTTGCATTCCCGTACCTTTCCCTGGTTCCTCCATCGCGTTCGCATCCCTTGTCTCGCATTCACGTAGAGTCATTTGACTCTGAGGATTCAGCCCCTTTTTACTCTTCGCGTTCGCGTATATAGCCTCGCGAACGCGTAGTGTTGCATATCCCTTCCTCGCATTCGTGTTAGGGTCCACGCGTTCGCGTAGGCCGAGTTCTGGACCCCCAGCATTTTCTTCTACGCGTTCGCATTCGCGATGTATTCCCCCGTTTACTCTTCGCGAACGCGAAGGGAAATTTTACCCAGTGAATTTTTTAAGTAAAAAACAAAAACAGTGACGGGAAAAACATATCACTTCACGAACCCTTCCTTCTCCAAAGTCCTAGGGCGAATTTTAGAGCACTTCTTCATCAAAACTTCTTGGGTAAGCATTATTTAACTTGTTTTCTTCAATTTCCTTCATTAATTACTAAAATCCTAGCCCTAAATCATGAAATCAAAGGAGAAATTATGGGTTTTTTGTAGAGTTAGTGTTTTGGGAATTTTGGGTGATTCAACCTCAATTTGGGGTCGAATCTTAAAATAAATTATATATTTGAACTCGTGGGGTTATGGGTGACTAGGTTTTGCTCTGAGCCTCATGATTGGACCATGTGGGCCCGGTGTCGAATTTTGGTATTTTTTGAAGAATGCTAGAAAACTCATTTCTAGGCTATGGGATTATGTTGTTGAGATCTAATTGATATTATTAAATTAATTATGCCTAGATACCATTGTTTCGGAGTCGGAATGTAGAGGAAAGGCGATATTGGAGAGTTGATTGCTATTCTTTGGAACGAGGTAAGTGTTTGATCTAAATTTGGCTTGAGGGAATAGGATTAGAGTATTATTTATTGTTAATTGCTAAATGATCGAGTACGGTGTATAGGCATGGTGACGAGTATCTATATACCGGTGTCTAGTATGATCGTGGGTCTTTGTTGGTACTTGTTTAGGAATACTTTGGGACTCTTCCAAGCTAATTAATGATTTTCTACATAATGTGAAATGTTTGAGGATTAATTATGAATTGTGAATTATTTGGAGCGTTGGATCAAATGATAAAATACTATCGAGTAAGAAACGAAAAAATAGGAAAGAGATGTGATTATCTCCCTTGCCGCGATGTGTAAGTGATTGTTATTGCTCCATTTCCGGGATTTAAATGTTTATTATGTTCTTCCCTTGCTGGGACATTTCTTGTTTTTATTTATTTCCGTCGCCCGTTTGGTTGTGATTATTGTTTGGGTGAGGAAGAGTGATTATGCACGAAGGGTCATTCCGTGCCATTGTTGATTATATTATTCACAAAGGGTCATTCCGTGCCATTCTTTGATTATATTCGCACGAAGGGACATTCCGTGCCATTGTTGATTATATTATGCACGAAGGGTCATTCCGTGCCATTGTTGATTATATTATGCACGAAGGGTCATTCCGTGCCATTGTTTGATTATATTTGCACGAAGGAACATTCCGTGCCATTGTTGATTATATCATGCACGAAGGGTCATTCCGTGCCATTGTTTAATTATATTCACACGAAGGGACGTTCCGTGCTATTGTTGATTATATTATGCACGAAGGGTCATTCCGTGCCATTGTTGATTATATTGCACGAAGGGTCATTCCGTGCCATTGTTGATTATATTGCACGAAGGGTCATTCCGTGCCATTGTTGTGAGAGTTATGTGAAGAAAAGCACGAAGGGTGATGTCATGCATTTTATTTGATTGCCTTGGGTGAGGATGAGAGTAAAAGCACGAAGGTTGATGCCGTGCAACTGTTAGATTTCTTGTCTCTATTAATTATTGTTATGCCCAGTTTCTTTTTTAAGTTGATGTCTTTTATGTCCGGATTGTACTCCCACATAGCATGTTTCCCTCCCCTTTAACAGTTTAGTTTTGGTATTCTTTCCTTTTATTGCACATATATATAGAACTATACAGGTTGATTGGTAGTCCTATCTAGCCTCGTCACTACTTCGCCGGGGTTAGGCCAGGCACTTACCAGCACATGGGGTCGGTTGTGCTGATGCTACACTTCTGTGGTTTTTGAACAGATCACGGTACCGGAATAGCTTTTGGATCACAATAGTAGCACGTTGAGTGGGAGATGACTTTAGTCCAAGGACTACGAGGTAGCCTAGCTGGCGTTCGTAGGCCAGAGTCCCTTTCCATATTTTCTATTTGTTTTCATTGTACCGAGACAAACACGATGTATTTTTCTATTCAGACTTGTTTGTAGCACTCATTAGTAGTCCGCAAGATAGCGACTCCAGTCCTTGGGTAGTGAAATATTTAACTTTCGCATTTTGGGTTTTCATTTACTTATGTTATAAAAGACTTTCGCTTTTATTTAAAGGTTTATTATTTTTATTACTGTTGTGTTGTTGTCCGAAAAGGTTTAATGATCGGCTTGGCTACCTCCGACAGTAGGTTCTATCACGACTCCCGATGGTGGTAAATCTGGGTTGTGACAAGTTGGTATCAGAGCCCTAGGTTGCATAGGTCTCGCCACTCACGGACAAACTTGGTAGAGTTTGAGGGATCGGTACGGAGACGTCTGTATTTATCCCCAGAGGCTACAGAGTTAGAAAATGTTTCACTTTTGTTCTTTCTTGTTGTGTGATTCTATTTTTCAAATACTGATTGTCTTTCTACTCGGTTCTTTCGCAGATGGCGAGAACACGTGCTTCCTCTTCTATCGCACAGCTGCCCGAGCCCCCATCAGCAGCTCCTATGAGGGGAAGAGGCCGAGGCCGTGACAAAGGCCAAGGCAGAGCTCAGCCCCGGGCAGCAGTTCTAGAGGTGGAGCCTCATATTGACTATGATGAGGAGGTTCCAGCCCCAGCAGTTCTAGTTGGCCCATCTCAGGTCCCAGGAGGGGTCATGGTCACCTAGATCATCAGGATGCTCTAGTCAGATTGGCAGACTTTATGGAGAGTGTCACTAGAGCGGGCTTGCTGCCAGTAGCACCAGCCACTTCTTAGGCTTGAGAAGGGGTTCAGACTCCTACTACACGTACTCTGGAGCAGGTAGCTCCCCAGGCTCATGTCCCAGTGGTTCAGCCAGCTGTGGCAGCTTAGCCAGGTATCACAGCCCAGGCCAGCAATGGAGCGGCTATGTCTTCTGATGCTTTGTGGAGACTTGATCGGTTCTCCAAGCTCTTTACCACCACATTCAGCGGTGCCTCATCAAAGGATCCACAGATTTTCTTATTCAGCTGTCATGAGATCCTTAGGACAATGGGTATAGTGGATACCAATGCGCTTGATTTTGCACCTACCGGCTTGCAGGATCCGCCAAGACTAGGTGGAGGTATTTTTGTTTATTAAGATCAACAAGGTCTCCATCTTTGACATGGGATCAGTTCGCAGAGTTAATTTTGGAGAAGTTTCTCCCGGTCACTCAGCGGGAGGCACTTCGCAGGCAGTTTGAGTGCCTCCAGCAGGGCTCCATGATAGTTACACAGTATGAGACTCGATTTGTTGACTTGGCACGCCATGCGATTTTGATACTCCCCACAGAGCGAGAGAGGGTCGAGAGATTTATTGATGGACTGATTTAGCCGATCCGTCTCCAGATGGCTATGGGAGTTGGTAGTGATAGGCAGCCAATGCGGCTCACAGAGTTGAGATGGCCCTGTCACGGGGAGGTGGTCAGATGTCGGATAAGAGGCCTCGTTATTCTGGTAGGTTCAGTGGTACCTCATCTGGAGGTAGGGATTCCTATGGTAGAGGTCACTTACCGAGGCCCTTTCAGTTAGTGCTCCAGGTTTCTCATGGTACTCCAGGCAGCGGTGCTTCTCAGCAGTACTATTCAGATCAGCAGCCTATCAGTGCACCCCCACTTCAGAGCTTTAGGGGAGGACATTCAGGTCGACAGGGCCAGCAGTCACAACAACCGAGGTCTTGTTATGGTTGTGGTGACCCCGGTCACATTGTTAGGTTTTTCCCTCGAGCCTCGGGAAGCTCTCTGCAGTAGGGTCCTCACCCCATGATTTAGATAGTAAGTGATCCACAGCCTGTACATCCAGCAAGAGGGGGGTAGGGATCATAGAGGTGGAGGTAGTGACCGTAGAGGTGGGGCTCGTACCAGTAGAGGTAGAGGTCAGGCAGTAGTCGATCGTCCTAGAGACATGGTTCAGGAAGATAGGGCCCAGCCCCAGTGTTATGCTTTGCCAGCCAGGCCGGAGGCTGAGTCTTAAGATGCTGTTATTACAGGTACTATTCTGGTCTATGATAGGGATGCTTTAGTGCTATTTGACCCTGGGTCTACGTATTCATATGTGTCATCTTATTTTGCACCCTACTTGGTTATGCCTAGTAATGCTTTGGGTATCCCTATATATGTATCTACACCTGTGGGTGATTCTATAGTGGTCGACCGAGTTCATCGTTCCTGTGTAGTAGTATTTGAGGATTTTGAGACCCGAGTTGATTTATTGCTTTTAGACATGGTGGATTTTGATGTTATATTAGGGATGGATTGGTTGTCCCCGTATCATGCTATCTTGGATTGTCACGGCAAGACCGTGACCTTGGCTTTGCCAGATTTTCTCTAATTGGAGAGGAGAGGGACCCAGGTCAGGCCACCCGCAGTGTTATTTCATATGTTAAGGCTCGATGCATGGTCGAGAAGGGGTGTTTAGCTTATTTGGCATATGTTCGTGATTCCAGCATAGAGGTTCCTTCTATTGACTCTGTTCCTATTGTTCGAGAGTTCCCAAAGATTTTCCCTTCAGACCTGCCAGGTATGCCACCCGACAGGGATATTGATTTCTGTATCGACCTGGCCCCAAGCACGCAGCCCATTTCTATTCCGCTATATCGCATGGCCCCACCAGAGTTGAAGGAGTTAAAGGGCCAGTTGCAGGATTTACTAGAGAAGGGTTTTATCAGGCCTAGTGTTTCTCTTTGGGATGCGCCGGTGTTATTTGTGAAGAAAAAGGATGGGTCGATGAGGATATGCATTGATTACCTGCAATTGAACAAGGTGACGATAAAGAACAAGTATCCACTGCCGAGGATTGATGATTTGTTTGACCAGCTACATGGTGCGAAGGTGTTTTCAAAGATAGACTTGAGATCTGGCTACCATCAGCTGAGGATTAGGGCGTCTAATGTCCCTACGACGGCATTTCGCACTCGGTATGGGCATTATGAGTTTTTGGTCATGTCATTCGGGTTGACCAATGCCCCAGCAGCATTTATGGAGTTGATGAATCGAGTATTCAAGCCTTATCTAGACTTGTTCGTGATAGTTTTTATTGATGAAATTCTGGTGTACTCCCGCAGCCAGGAGGAGAACGAGCAGCACCTCAGAGTGGTTCTTCAGACTCTCAAGGATAGTTAGTTGTATGCTAAGTTCTCGAAGTGCGAGTTCTGGTTGAGTTCGGTTGCATTTCTGGGTCATATTTTATCAGCAGAGGGTATTCAGGTGGACCTGAAGAAGACTGAGACAGTCAAGAATTGGCCCCCACCAGCTTCAGCGACGGAAATTCAAAGTTTCTTGGGGTTAGCAGGTCGTTACCATCGGTTCATGGAGGGGTTTTCATCTATAGCAGCCCCGATGACCAGGTTGATCCAGAAGGGTGCCTAGTTCAGGTGGTTAGACGAGTGCGAGGAGAGCTTTCAGAAGCTCAAGACAGCACTAACTATGGCACCAATATTGGCTTTGCCCACAGGCTCAGGGCCTTATACAGTTTATTGTGATGCTTCCCATATTAAGCTTGGTTCAGTATTGATGCAGGACGGAAGAGTCATAGCTTATGTTTCGAGGCAATTGAAGATCCACAAGAAAAACTATCCAGTCCATGATTTAGAGTTGGCAGCCATTGTTCACGCTTTGAAGATTTGGAGGCATTATCTATATGGTGTGATGTGTGAGGTGTACACGGATCACAAGAGCCATCAGTACTTGTTCAAGCAAAAGGAGTTGAATTTGAGGCAGAGGAGGTGGTTGGAGTTGTTAAAAAATTATGATGTTACTATTTTGTGCCACCCGGGGAGAGCCAATGTGGTAGCCGATGCATTGAGTAGGAAGTCCGCTAGCATGGGTAGTCTTGCTTATGTTTCGGTCAGCCAAAGACCGCTTGCTTTGAATATTCAGGCTTTGGCCAATCGGCTGGTGAGGTTGGACATTTCTGAGCCTAGCAGAGTGTTAGCTTGCACGGTCGCTCATTCTTCATTATTGGAGCGTATCCGTGATCGGTAGTTTTATGATCCCTATTTATGTGTCTTGAGAGACACGGTGCAGTGTGGGGGTGCCATGAAGGTGAATTTAGATGATGATGGTGTTTTTAGATTGCAGGGGCGAGTTTGTGTGCCCAATGTTGATAGGATTCGAGAGTTAATCTTAGCGGAGGCCCATAGTTCACGGTATTCTATTCACTCGGGCGCATCGAAGATGTACCAGGACTTGCGGCAGCATTATTGGTGTCGTAGGATGAAGAAAGATATTGTTGCATATGTGGCTAGGTGTTTGAATTGTCAGCAGGTCAAGTATGAGCATCAGAGTCCTAGTGGGATGGTCAGTCCAAGAAGACTATTCAGATATTTGAGGATATGCTCCAAGCCTGTGTCATTGATTTTGGAGCTTCTCGAGTAAAAGTGGGAGAGGATGACCATGGATTTCGTTACTGGACTTCCGATGACTCGGAAGAAGTTTGATGCTATTTGGGTCATTGTTGATAGGTTGACTAAGTCAGCACATTTTATTCATATTGAAACCACTTATACATCGGAGAGGTAAGCTGAGATCTACATCTGGGAGATTCTTCGCCTTCATGGGGTGCCGACATCTATCATTTCAGACCGGGGTACGCAGTTTACCTCGCTCTTTTGGAGAGCAGTTCAGCAGGAGTTAGGCACCCAGGTTCAGTTGAGTACATCATTCCATCCTCAGACGGACGGTCAGTCCGAAAGGACTATTCAGATATTTGAGGATATGCTTCGAGCCTGTGTCATTGATTTTGGAGGTTCGTGGGACTAGTTTTTGCCTTTAGCAGAGTTCGCCTACAACAACAGCTACCTGTCCAGCATTCATATGGCTCCTTATGAGGCGTTGTATGGTAGGCGATATCGGTCTCCAGTCGGATGGTTTAAGTCGGGAGAGGCTCGGTTATTGGGTACAGATTTAGTCCAGGAGGCCTTGGATAAGGTCAAGATCATTCACGACAGGCTTCGTTCAGCTCAGTCGTGGCAAAAGAGTATGCGGATCGCAAGGTTTGAGATGTAGCTTTCATGGTTGGTGTGTGAGTATTGCTCCGTGTATCGCCTATGAAGGGCGTGATGAGATTTGGGAAGAAGGGCAAGCTTAGCCCTAGGTTCATTGGACCATTTGAGATTCCTGATCGTGTGGGAGAGGTGGCTTACAGACTTGCCTTGCCATTGTTGATTATATTGCACGGAGGGTCATTCTGTGCCATTGTTGTGTGAGTTATGTGAGGAAAAGCACGAAGGGTGATGTCGTGCATTTTATTTGATTGCTTTGGGTGAGGATGAGAGTAAAAGCACGAAGGTTGATGCCGTGCAACTGTTGGATTTCTTGTCTTTGTTAATTATTGTTGTGCCCTGTTTCTTATTTAAGTTGATGTCTTTTATATCCGGATTGTACTCCCCCATACCATGTTTCCCTCCCTTTTAACTGTTTAGTTTTGGTATTTTTTCCTTTTGTTGCACATATATATATATAGAACTGTACAGGTTGATTGGTAGTCCTGTCTAGCCTCGTCAATACTTCGTCGGGGTTAGCCCAGGCACTTACGAGCACATGGGGTCGGTTATGCTGATGCTACACTTCTGTGATTTTTGCACAGATCACGGTACCGGAGCAACTTTTGGTTCACAGCAGTAGCACGTTGAGTGGGAGTAGCCTAGCTGGCGTTCACAAGACGGAGTTCCTTTCCATATTTTCTGTTTGTTTTCATTGTACCGAGACAGACACGATGTATTTTTCTATTCAGACTTGTTTGTAGCACTCATTAGTAGTCCGTGAGATAGCGACTCCAGTCCTTGGGTAGTAAAATATTTAACTTTCGCATTTTGGGTTTTCATTTACTTATGTTATAAAAGACTTCCTCTTTTATTTAAAGGTTTATTATTATTATTATTATTACTGTTGTGTTGTTGTCCGAAAAGGTTTAATGCTCGGCTTGCCTAGCTCCGACAGTAGGTGCCATCACGACTCCCGATGGTGGGAAAACTGGGTCGTGACAGCCATGGTGACGAGTATATATACATTGGTGTCTAGAATGACCGTGAGATATTATTTGCAGATAGTTTGGTTGTTGTTATGCCTTCCATGCTTAATTGATGACTTCTATATGTTGTAAAGACCTTGTGAAAGGAATTGTGATCTTGGAACTTCGTGGAGCATTGGCTCGGCTTGAAATAAAAATTGTGCAGTTATATGGGATAAGTAACTCCTTGGAGCTTTGGCTCAAGTTATAATGTGAAATATGAGATGAAAAGTGAAAGAAAGAGAAAAGTTAGTGATTTATTCCCTTGCCGGGGATGTTGTTGGTTATTGATGTCGTACCCTTGCCGGGTTTTTATTTGTTTGATTTTGTACCCTTGCTGGGACTTCCATTCTTGTTTAATTATTTCCCTTGCCCTTGTTTGTGATTGTTGCATTGGGTGAGGAAGAGTGTTTACGCACGATGGGTGATGTTGTCCATTAAATGATATTTGTGGATCGGGTTGCGCGCTGCAATAATGTTAAATGATATCTGTGGATTGAGTTGCACGCCACAACAATGTTAAATTATATGGATCAGGTTGCACGCCGCGACAATGATATTTATGGATCGGGTTGCATGCCGCTACAGTGTTATTATATATTGGGATTGGGTTGAGCGCTGCAACAATTATTGATACAAGTGTGTTTATATGGGTATTTGTTTCTTGTCCGCTGTAAATTCCAAGCTACCCTTAGGTTGTTATCCTGGATCTACTATTAATATTTTTCTCTCCCCACAGCATGCTCCCCCTCCCATAATGTTTACTTGTCTTGTATTTTTTTGATTCCGCTGTGTATATATGTAATTGTACGGGTTTATGTGGTAGTCCAGTCCAGCCTCGTCACTACTTCACCGGGGTTAGGCTAGACACTTACTAGTACATGGGGTCAGTTGTGCTGATGCTACACTCTGTGCTATTTGCACAGGTCCAGGTTTTGAGCAGCAGCAATATTAGTACGGGAGTAGGCCTTCAGTCCAGTGAGACCCGAGGTAGCCTTGCAGGCGTCCGCAGGCACGACGTCTCCCTTATTATATCTTTTTAGTGTATTTCCTCCTTGTATTCAAGACAAACAACCTATGTGTTCCTTCAGACATTTGTATTTAGTATTTCTTAGCAGTTCTTGAGTATTATGACACCAGTCTTGGGTAGAGGCTTATATTGACTATTCCGCATTTTGATTCATTTTCTATAATTAAGTCTTCTGTTACTGTTTAATTTTGTTGTTTTTATATTGTTTCCATAAATTGTTAAAAAGGAGCTATGTTGTAAACGAAAGGTAACTAAATTTGGCTTGCCTAGCTTCCACGAGTAGGCGCCATCACGACTCCCGAGAGTGGGAAATTCAGGTTATGACAAGTTGGTATCAGAGCACTAGGTTACATAGGTCTCACAACTCACGGAAAAACTTGGTAGAGTGTGAGGGATCAGTCCAGAGACGTCTGTATTTATCCCCCAGAGGCTACAGAGTTAAGAAAAGTTTCACATTTGTTCTTTTTAGTCCTTCGGTTTTATTTCTCAATGCTAATTGAATTTCTACTATGTTCATTCGCAGATGGCGAGAACGCGTGCTTCCTCATCTACTGATCAGCAGTCCGAGCCCCAGGTAGCTCCCGCATGGGGCAGAGGGCAAGGATAAGGCCGTTCTACAGGCCGAGGTAGGGGCAGAGCTCAACCCCAAGCTGCAGCACCAGTGGCGGAGCCTCAGGTTGACTTTGACGAGGAGGTTCTTGCCCCAGCTGTAGCAGTTCCGGTGGTCCCAACTCAGGTCCCAAAGGGGTTTATTGCTACCCTAGTTCTTTAGATGCTCTAGTACGATTGGTAGGACTCATGGAGAGTGTCACCCGAGAAGGATTGCTTCCTGTAGCACCAGCCACTTCTAAGGCTGGAGAAGGAGCCCGGACTCCTATTGCATGTACTTCGGAGCAAGTAGCTCCCCGAGGTCAGGTTCCAGTGGTTCATCCAGCTATGGTAGTTTAGCCGGGGGTAGTTGCTCAGACCGACGATGGCACGACTATGTCTGCAGATGCTTTGTGGAGGTTGGACATGTTTACCAAGCTCTTCACTACTATATTCAGCGGTGCTTCTTCTGAGGACCCATAGGATTTCTTATATAGCTGCCATGAGGTCTTCGGAACATGGGCATTGTTGAGTCCAATGGAGTTGATTTTGCTGATTTCTCTATCTGGATCCGCCAATACTTGGTGGAGGGATTTCTGTTTAGCTAGACCATCAAGGTTGCCATCTTTGACTTGGGATCAGTTTTCAGAGTTGTTCCTAGAGAAGTTTCTCCCCATTACTCAGAGGGATGCTTATCGGAGGCAGTTTGAGCTCCTCCAATAGGGTTCTATGATGGTCACTCAGTATGAGACCAGGTTCATTGATCTAGCTCGCCATGCTCTTGTCATACTTCCCCACTAGGAGATAGAGGGTGAGGAGATTTATTGATGGTTTGATTCAATCGGTTCATCTCCAGATGGCTAGGGAGACTGGTAGTGAGATCATCTTTCAGGAGGTGGCCAATGTGGCCCGCCGAGTTGAGATGGTCCTATCACAGGGAGGTAGTCACGGAGGAGAAAAAAGAACCCGTCATTCCGGTAGATTCAGTGATACCTCATCTGGAGGTAGAGATTCATAAGGTAGAGGCCATCCTCCTAGGCCTTTTCAGTTGGTCCTTCAGGTTTCTCACGGCACATCAGGTGGCCGTGGTTCTCAGGCACACTATTCTGATCAGAAGTCATTCAGTGCCCCGCCAGCTCCTATCAGCGCACCGCCACTTCAGAGTTTCCATGGAGGTCATTCTGGTCGCTAGGTCCTGCCACAGCTTCCTCAGCCATAGCCTTTGGAGGGATGTTATGAGTGCGGTGAGTATGGTCACATCAGGAGGGCTTGCCCAAGATTGAGTGGTACTTAGTCGCAGCAGCAGGGTCCCCGTCCTATGATTCAGGCACCAGATGCTCCACAGCCATCCAGAGGTGGAGGTAGAGGTCATAGAGGTGAAGGTAGAGGTCATAGAGTTGGGGCTCAGACCGCCAGGGGCGGAGGTCAGCTAGCAGCAGATTGACCTAGGGATACAACTCAGGGTAGTGGAGCCTAGCCCCGTTGTTATGCTTTTTAGGTCAGGCCCGAGGCTGAGGCTTCAGATGCAGTCATCACAGGTACGGTTCTAGTTTGTGATCGAGATGCTTCGGTACTATTTGATCCAGGGTCTACGTATTCATATGTTTCATCTTATTTCGCACCATGCTTGCTGCTTTGGGTTTTCCTGCATATGTGTCTACACTGGTGGGTAACTCTATCGTGGTCGACAGAGTCCATTGTTCATGTGTTGTAGTGATTGGGGGTCTGGAGGCCCGTGTAGACTTGTTTCTCTTAGATATGGTTGACTTCGATATCATTCTAGGTATGGATTGGTTATTACCCTATCACGCTATCTTGGACTGCCATGCCAAGACTGTGACCTTAGCTTTGCCGGACATGCCTCGTTTAGAGTGAAGAGGCACTCCATGTTATTCTACCTGCAATGTCATTTCGTACGTGAAGGCTCGACGCATGTTCGAGAAGGGGTGTCTGGCTTATTTGGCCTATGTTCGTGATTCCAGTGCTGAGGTTCCTCCTATAGATTTTGTGCCTGTTGTCCGGGAGTTTCCAGATGTTTTACCTTCAGACCTGCTGGGTATGCCACTCGACAGGGACATTAATTTTTGTATTGATTTGGCACCAGGCACCCAGCCCATTTCTGTCCCGCTAAATTGCATGGCCTTGTTGGAGCTAAAGGAGTTAAAGGACTAGTTGCAGGATTTTATAGAGAAGGGTTTCATTAGACCCAGTGTCTCACCTTGGGGCACGCCAGTGTTATTTGTCAAGAAGAAGGACAGATCGATGAGGATGTGCATAGATTATCGGCAATTGAACAAAGTAATGATTAGGAATAAGTATCCACTACCGAGGATTGATGATTTGTTCGACCAGCTTCAGAGTGTATGGTATTCTCCAAGATTGACTTGCAATCTAGCTACCATCAGTTAAGGATTAGGGCATCCGATATCCCTAAGATAGCTTTCCATACTCGGTATGGGCATTATGAGTTCTTGGTCATGTCATTTGGGTTGACCAATTCCCCAGAAACATTCATGGAGTTTATGAACCGAGTGTTTAGGACATATTTGGACATGTTCGTGATAGTCTTCATTGATGATATTTTGGTGTACTCCCGTAGCAAGGAGGAGCATGAGCAACAACTTATAGTGGTTCTTCAGACTTTGAGGGATAGTCAGTTATATGCCAAGTTCTCCAAGTGCGAGGTCTGGCTTAGTTCAGTAGTATTTTTGGGTCACGTTGTATCAGCAGAGGGTATTCAGGTGGACCCGAAGAAGATTGAGGCAGTAAAGAACTAGCCTAGACCAGCATCAGCTACAGAGATTTAGAGTTTCTTGGGATTGGCTAGCTACTACCATCGGTTTATGGAGGGGTTTTCGTCTATTGCAGCCCGAATGACCAAATTGACACAAAAGGGTGCCCAGTTCAGATGGTCGGACGAGTGTGAGGTGAGATTTCAGAAGCTCAAGACAGCTCTAACTACGACATCGGTGTTGGTTTTGCCCACAGGATCAGGGCCTTATACAATCTATTATGATGCTTCCCGTATTAGGCTTGGTGCAGTGTTGATGCAGGGTGGCAAGGTGATTGCCTATGCTTCGAGGCAGTTGAAGATTCATGAGAAGAACTATCCAATGCATGATTTAGAGTTGGCAACTATTGTTCACGCCTTGAAGATTTAGAGGCACTATTTGTATGGCGTGGCATGTGAGGTGTTCACTGACCACAAGAGTCTTCAGTACTTGTTCAAGCAAAAGGAGTTGAATTTGAGACAGAGAAGATGATTGGAGTTGTTGAAAGATTATGATATCACCATTTGATATCATCTGGGGAAGGCCGATGTGGTGGCCGACGCTTTGAGTAGGAAGTCAGCCAGTATGGGTAGTCTTGCTTATATTCCAGTCAGTTAGAGGCTGCTTGCTTTTGATGTTTACGCCTTAGCCAATCAGTTGATAAGACTGGATGTTTCGGGGCCCAATCGTGTGTTGGCTTGTACAATTGCTCGTTCTTCATTATTAGAGCGTATCCGTGATCGGCAGTTTGATAATCCTCATTTATGTGTCCTTAGAGACACGGTGCAGCGCGGAGGCACCAGACATGTTACCTTAGATGCAGATGGAGTTTTGAGATTGCAGGGGTGAGTATGTGTGCCTAATGTGGATGGACTTCGAGAGTTGATATTGGATGAGGCTCATAGTTCCAGCTACGCTATTCATCCGGGCACCGCAAAGATGTATCAGGATTTGTGACAGCATTATTGGTGACGTAGAATGAAGAAGGATATTGTAGCATATGTGGCTCGTTGTTTGAACTGTCAGCAGGTTAAGTACGAGCATTTGAGGCCTGGTGGTTTATTTCAGAGGATTGAGCTTCTCGAGTGGAAGTGGGAGAGGATCACTATGGATTTCGTTACCGGACTTCCATTGACTCGGAAGAAGTTCGATGCGGTTTGGGTCATTATGGATAGGCTGACCAAGTTAGCATATTTTATTCCTGTGGCAGTCTCCTATTCATCCGAGAGATTAGCTGAGATTTATATCCGGGAGATTGTTCGCCTTCATAGTGTTCCGGCATCTATCATTTCGGATCGGGGTATGCAGTTTACCTAACGCTTCTGGAGAGCATTTCAGTGAGAGTTGGTTACGCGGGTTGAGTTGAGCACAATATTTCATCCCCAGATGGACGGTCGGTCCGAGCGGACTATTCAAATTTTGGAGGATATGCTTCGAGCTTGTGTTATTGACTTTGGAGGTTCGTGGGATCAGTTCTTTCCTTTAGCGGAGTTTTCTTACAACAACAGCTACCAGTCGAGCATCCAGATTGCTCCTTACGAGGCCTTATATGGTAGGCGATGTCGGTCTCCGATTGGATGGTTTGAGCTGGGAGAGGATCAGTGGACAGGTACGGATTTGGTTCAGGAGGCCTTGGACAAGGTCAAGATCATTCAGGATAGGCTTCGTTCGGCTTAGTCCATGCAAAAGAGCTATGCTGATCGTAAAGTTCGAGATGTAGCTTTCATTGTTGGTTTGCGAGTATTGCTCCGAGTGTCGCCTATAAAAGGCGTGATGAGATTTTGGAAGAAGGTCAAGCTTAGCCCTAGATTCATTGGTCCGTTTGAGATTCTCGATCGAGTGGGAGAGGTGGCTTATAGACTTGCATTGCTACCTAGCTTATCAGCCGTGCATATAATTTTTCTTGTATCCATGCTTTGGAGGTATCACGGAGATCCAACCCACATGTTAGACTTCAGCACTGTCCAGTTGGACAAGGACTTGTCTTATGAGGAGGAGCCGGTAGCTATTCTAGACCGGCAAGTTTGTCAGTTGAGATCCAAGAGTTTTCCTTCTATTCGTGTTCAGTGGAGAGGTCAGCCTCTAGAGGCATCGACCTGGGAGTCCGAGTCTGATATGCAGAGCCGTTATCCCCATCTTTTCCCCGACTCAGGTACTTCTTTCTTTTGTCCGCTCGAGGACGAACGGTTATTATAGATGTGGAGAATATGATGACCCAAAAGGGTCATCACCTATTTTCCTATTAATTCCGTGCTTTCAAGGCCTTGAAAACCTCATTTTTAGTTGCCTCGATTTGCCTGCGTAGTCCGGGCGCGTAGCCAAAAAGCCAAAATGTGAAATTTTGTGAAAAATGCTAAACTTTGGTATTAAAATGAATAAGTTTGACTTTAGTCAACATTTTGGGTAAACGGACCCGGACATGTGCGTATGCCTAGAATCTAATTCCGAGGTGCCAAGCACGAGAAATGAATTTTTGAGTGGAATTGTTTTTCTAAAATTATTAAGGAAAAATTGAAATTAAAATCGATCAGAACTTGTTGGTATCGGGCCCATATTTTGGTTCCGGCACCCGGTACAGGTCTTATATGTGATTTAAGATATTTGTGTGAAGTTTGGTTGAAATCGGATGTCGTTTGACGTGTTTCAGACTATAAGTTCTAAATTTGAAAGTTTATGAAGTTTGAAGAAAAACTATTGATTTTGAGGTTTGATTCATTGTTTTTGATGTTATTTTGGCGATTTGATCGCATGGTTAAGTTCGTAGGATGTTATTGAGTTAGTGTATGTATTTGGTTAGGCGCCTCGAGGGCTCGAGAGTGATTTCGGGGTGGTTTTAGACTTAGCAAAAGTGCAGAAAATCTACAACAGATGCACAAACCTCTTCTTCTTCGCGCTCGCACCCTCTATCTCGCCTTCGCGTTGCCTCATCCCCCCTTCTCCGCGCTCGCGAACAAGCTCACGCATTCGCGTAGCTTCCCCAGCCTTCCTCATCGTGTTCACGTTAAGGTTTACTGTCATGACCCGAATTTTCCACCAATGGGAGTCGTGATGGCGCCTACTAATAGGAGGAGCTAGGCAAGCCAATTAATTTAATACTTCTCTAAACAACATCAACAATATAAAGAAAGACGAGACAATTAATATAAAAGAGGAAGTCTGAAAACATAAATAACTGAAACCAAGTGCAGAAGCTCAAATACATCTCTACCCAGATCTGGTATCACTAACTCATGAACTTCTATAAAATGCTAAATACAAAGTTTGAATAAAAATAAAGTACGGTCTGATCCGGTACAAAGGAAATCAATCGAAAAACAAAGATAAGAGAAACCCCGGGCCATACGGATGTCAACAAGGCTACCTCGGGAATCTCTGGATTGAAGTCAACTCCCAATGCTCCTACTACTGTCCAAAAGCTCCCGCTCTGGTACTGTGATCTGTGCAAAAAGATGCACAGAGTACAGCATCAGCACAACCGACCCCATGTGCTGGTAAGTGCCTGGCCTAACCCCGGCTAAGTAGTGACGAGGTTAGACAGGACTACCAATCAACCTGTGCAGATACATATATACAAGTACTACAAAATAACAGCGGAAAGTAATAATCAAGACTGAGAGGGGAACATGCCTTTGGGGATAACAGATAAAATAGAACGGTAGGAATAAATAAGGAAAACTATAACTGTTCCCTTCTAACACAGAATACGTGGTCGGCAAGCCACACGATCCCATTTCAAGATATATAAGTGGTCGGCGTGCCACACGATCCCATTTCATTATATAAGTGGTCGGCGTGCAACATGATCCCATTTTATAGTATATAATGGTTTCCCGGCAAGGGAACAAGTATCAATTCAACTATCCTGGCAAGGGAAAATACAAATAAACAGTTAATTCCTGGCAAGGGAGCAACAACAATAACTTACATGTCCCGGGAAGGGAATAATTTCATCTCTTTCTCTTTCGTTCATTTCTCACTTCCTAATCATGTCATAATTCGAGCCAACACTCCAAGGAGTTTACAAATCATATTTCCTCTTCATACTGTTCACATTATATAGAACCATCAATTAAACAAGGAAGAGTCACTACAGAATCCCAAATAATCACAATAAGGACTCACGGTCATGCTAGACACCAGTTGTGAGCACGTGATTTTGCCCCTAAGCAAATTATTCCTAGAATCCAAACCAAATGATTTTTATTTTTACAAATTTTGTTGAAATTTGTTGCATTTTTTGGGTTAATTAGTGGCCTAATAATTCATATTAAAAATACAAAAATATACATATGCATTAGGATTTTTAATTTTATAATTTTAGTATTAAATCATTATGGAAACAATTTAACGAAAAGTCATAAAAAAAGAAAAAAATAATAAATAGCCTTTTAGTGTTTTAATTGGAAATGGCTATAAATAGTTATTCAATAAATGCTAGAAATTACTAGGTTTATTTAGTTTAACAATTTTATAAAATCAGAAAATATAAAAAAAAATGGAAAAGGAAAATAAAATACATAAAAATGAAAACAATACAAATTGAATAAAAGAAAATTAAAAAAAAAAACGAAAGAAAAGAAAAGAAAAGAAAAACAAATTGAGCAAAGGGCTGCCCAAATTGGGCCTGTTTTAATTAAAAATGCACAGGCCCAAAAAGAATTAACCCCAACCCAATCCCATTGCTCGCCCAGCCCATTTACTCGAAAAATCGGCCTGCCCCTTAAGGCGTTAAATCCTGGCCATCCGTATCCTTTGATCCAAGGGCAAAGATTAATCCCTCTATTTTGATAAAAATGTATAAACAATCCCAGTAAATCTAAAACCAATCTTATCTTTCTCGTACCAAACTTGTAACACCGCCGGAGCCGCCGCCGGCGGTGAACGTCACCTATGCCAACCGCCCTCAAATTCACACCACCGGCTCGCCCCGTTCCCCTCTTTCCATTCCTTTCATTAGATTCCCTCGAAACTCGCCGGAGCCCGTCAAATTTCCGATCAAAGATTTTCCGGCGATGATGCAAAGTATGCCAATGGCCACCAAAATAACATCGTAGGTCCTCCACAACCTCCTCTCCTCTTTCCCCTAAGTGGTTTCCTTCGAATCTGCTCGGAAAGTCTCGAATGTCGATTTGAAGATTCTCCGACCAAGACCAAATTTATCCAAACAATGTCATTTTCACACCATGTACCCCTCGTCCCTCCCTCACCACTAATCCTTACCCAGAAAACATCGAATCTCTCTAAAGATCGGCAAACATCGAATTTGAGGTTATATGATCCGGGCCGACTTCAGGAGTCTTCTTTTTTTCGATTCGAGGGATTGCTAGTTAATAGTATAGGTCTATTTCCTTACGAAATGGACATATACTATTAATTCGAAATCAGTCTCAACAGTAGTCCGGTTGGAGTTCAAGGTCAGTAAGTTCTTTTCTCCATCTTTTCTTGATTTTTTTAGTTTAATTCACTCTTTTGCATATGCCATCGAGCATAGTTTGAATTTGAGTCTAGCTTCATAGCATCTCACCTCGATTAATTTTAATGCTTAGATGGTAGTTGAACCAGTCGTTAGTTAGTTTTAATTGTTTTTCTGCTCTTTTAGTTTGGTCTCGATTGTTTCCTGTTAGCTTGATAATAGTTTGCATCCAAGGAGGTGAGAATTAATTGAGGTTCTTGTTGGTTAATTTCATAAAATTCAGGTTTATTTCTTCTGTTTGAGTTTGTTAGTTCGTTGTTTGCCTTGTTTCTGAAGTTCTGCAAGTATTTAGATTATCAGTCTTGGTTGAATTAGTTTTGCCTTAGTTTATTCATATGAATTAGATTTAGGAATGGTTTGAAATTGATTCCAGTTGATGCTTTGTTGTTTTGTTTAAATACTTAGGGCCTGATTGGTTATAGTTGTCAGTAAAAATCCTATTAGTTAAGTTTAGTAATTTTGGGATTTTAACAAGGTCAAATTGGACAAAGATCAAAGGGGAAGGGAAGGGGCTGCAGTAATTTTAAGAGTTGGCAAGGGTAGTTTGGGCATGGAAAAGGACAGAATTAATAGAATTGGTAAATATTAAAATGGGTTAAGGGTAGTATAGGAATTGTAAAGGGTATAGAAGGTTCTAGAATAGGCTTTAGTGTAGAGGCCAAGGCAATAAGGGTAGTTACTTGTACTGCAAGTCAGAAAATGAGGGATAAAATCAATAATAAAGCAGAGACTAACAAGCAAAGATAAAAAAACTGGAAATCCTTTAAGCTTGGCCTATAAATAGGCATTGAATTGCCCTTAATAGGAGTCTTTTTGGAGCTCAAAAAAAAACTTTGCCCATTCTCCGAATTTTCTTCTTCGAATTCAAACCTTGCAAAAAATACAAAAACAGTAGCAAAAATACAAGAAAATCAAAAAACAAATTGTGTTATTTCAGTTCTTAGTTTAGCTTTGATTTTGAAGAATAGTCACTATTTTGGAGATATTTGTTTGCTGGAAGCATCGGAAGAGTGCTAGTTAGCTATTTGGGTTTAAATTGTTTTGTGTTGGTCCTTGTGGTGTTAAGTTGCTGAAATTACTTGCTGGTTCTCCTGGAACTTTAATTTGTCTTGAAACTACTCAAACATTGCTGTGATTGGCTAGTTGAGCAACATTTTTTTGCTGAATTGTTACTACTACTGATTTTTCCTCCTGTCCTCCTATCTCATTTTCCAGGTACACGTTTGAACTCATAGGTGTGATCTCCTATGGAATGAAATGAAGAAGACTTTCATACTTACACTCATGTAAATATTTGCAGTAATGATTAGGCCAAAAGTGCGAAGATATTTAGTTGTGATTGTTTGCAATGTATTGAATTTAAATTCGTATAAGTTAGGCCTATATTCTGGTCGAAATTAATTAGTATTTGTGATAGAATGTTTGACTGTTGAAGCTGTAATATGAACCTTTAACTTTGATTCAACTGTGTAGTCCACACTCAAACTAGTAGACTGGTTGAAACAAGAAAATGTTTAGGGCTTGTGTGGGCTTAATAAATTGAGGCAATTGTGTCATAATGAATTAGGCATTTGTTGTTTCATGCAAACTGTTGAATTCGAAATGAATTAGGTACTGGTTTTCATTAATCATACTGCTAAGCTATTGGAGATTCTGCATGGATATATGGATGTAAAATTAGTGATTCACGAGTGCAAGTGTACAAGGCACTAATTGACAGTTAAGAGGATTAACACTTTACCAATGTGAAATTGTATAAGTTGAGGATTTGTTTAAATTTATTTCCAGAATAAGATCATGAATGTTCAATACCTTATCATGTTGAAAAGCTTGTGTGAGTAGTATGGGCTACCTTGGTGATTGTTAGCTTGTGTTATTTTGATTAAAACGTGGTTGGATTTTGTCAATGGGTTCTGGAAAATCGTTTGGGCCTTAGCCAAGGATTGGCCCAGATTGCCGCCTCAGTCATATGCCTATTGGGACTTTGACCAAGCTTGTAGCTGGCCTCCCAGCGCCCATGTGGGCTTTATGTTCGAGGCCCAAGCTGTTTGAATAAGTAATTCATGGACTCTAATTTAATAGCTTTTAAATAAAGTTAATTAACTAAGACTCATTCTTTTACAATTAGGGGCAAATTGAGTAGAGAATTATAGTTGCTTTTAGGGTGGCCTTAAAATAAAAAGGAGATGAGCCTCGCCGCTTCAAATATACAATTGTGGGGCCCTCAAATAAATTATTATAAAAATCTTAGATTTGGAAGGATCGTTTAGCAAATTTTACGGTCTTTCTTAAAGTTAAAATAGACGTAGATACTTTAGGCACGATTTGTAATAATATTACCTTCCTAATACGGGTGCACATTTATGTGACCCAAATTCAAATCTCAATGAAGTCGAAATATGTTAAAAGTCACGGGCCTACTGGTACGGCGTGGTCCAAAATACATTTTTACAACGTTGCAATTCTTGTAAAAATTAAATAAATAAAGCGGAAAATTAATAAATGCACATAAAAATAGAACATATATAGTAATCAGATAAAAACAAATACAACAGTTGAGCGACCGTGCTAGAACCACAGAAATCGGGAGTGGCTAACACCTTCTCCCGGGTTAACAGAATTCCTTACTCAGATTTCTGGTTCGCGGACTGTTAACAGAGTCAAACTTTTCTCGGTTCGGGATTCAACCGGTGACTTGGGACAC
>MDKF010688763.1:0-19400 GCA_026770625.1 Nicotiana glauca | reverse complement strand
ATTGTTTTATTAAATCCTTAAAATTAATTAGTAGAAATATTTTGGGAAATAGGCTTGCCTTGTAACATGATAGGTTCCATCACGACCATGGTTAGATTTTGGGTCGTGACAAGTTGGTATCTGAGCCTAGGTTACATAGGTCTCACGAGTCATGAGCGGGTTTAGTAGAGTCTTGCGGATCGGTACGAAGACGTCTGTACTAATCTTCGAGAGGCTGCAGAAGCTTTAGGAAAACTTCACCTTCTTGAATTCTTATCGTGCGATATTGATTCAGCTTGAATTGCAACTCTTTGTATTCCTTCCACGCATTCATATGCGCACATGAGCGCTCGATATCAGTTGCGCATCGATGAATTGTGATTCCCTAGATGAGGTACGAGATATCATTTCTGTGTATTGATGTTGCGTTAGTCTGGAGGATTTGAGGCCGGGTTTTGTCTGTAAATTGAGCACTAAGGTGTTGATTGTGTGAGCGCGTGCTTGTGGACTTATATGTTCAGTAGTGTCCCTATTAGTAAAAGTAATGGCTGGATTAGTACGTGATGAGTATGATGTGACCACGAGATGAGTTCATATGATTTGAATGTGACGAGAAGGTATTAGTGAAGTTTTCACCTATTTAAGACTCCAGATATGTTTCTAGACTCGTTCGAGGACGAATGTTTGTTTAAGAGGGGGAGGATGTAACGACATGCTTGTCGTTTTGAGAGTTATAGCCCTATTTCCCCTATATATGCTTCTTTATGTATTGTTCTACTGTGTTGAGTTCTATTGAGTTGGTAGGTTTAGGTTCGGAGTAGTTTTAGAGTGAAATGAACACTTAGTCTCTTAGTTAGAAAGCTAAGTTAGAAAAAGTCAATTGGAAGTTGACTTATGAGTAAACGAATTTGGATTTGGATTTTTATGATTCGATCAGTTTGATTGGGTGATTTTAGACTTAGGAGTGTGTCCGGAATATAATTTGGAGGTCCATGGTAGAATTAGGCTTGAATTGGCGAAAGTTGGAAGTTTAGAAGTTCTTAGGCTTGAATTCGAGGTTGATTTGGTGTTTTGGTGTTGTTTTGGACGTTTCGGAGGTTCGACTAAGTTTACGTAGTGATATATGACTTGTTAGACTTATTGGTTGAAGTCCTGAAGGTCTTGGGTGAGTTTCAGATATGTTTTGATTGTGTTGTGTTTGTTTTTCTTATGTTTCGACGTCGTTTCTTCAAGTATAAATGGTATCATATTGAACAAATGAGCTCTGGTTTCGTTTTTATTGAAGCATTAGATCCGTATCATAATTACGGAGCTGTAGCAAAATGAATCAACGAATTTGGATATCGTATGAGGATTTTATGATCATTTTACTATGAATTAGGTTGCCATATTTTTTTCAGTTTAATTACGAAATTGCCACTAATAGCGTATTTAAAAATCTGCACGATTTGCAAATATTAAAACCCACATATCTCATTCATTATAAGGTCAAATAGAGTGATTCAAAAGCCTAACTTGATTATAATTTCACACGGAATCCATTGGAGGCATCAAATACGAGTTTTGGGATTGTTTGACAAGAGAAACGAGGCAGAGTAACTTGTAGAAAAATACATAAAACTATGGTTTGCTCATTCGATCATATTGTGAGTTGGGGAGCTCGAATTTGGGAGATTTTGGAGGCTATATTCACCATATGGATTGGGGTAGGTTTTCTCTACTGGGTTTTGATTATATTTTATGAATCTATCGTCATTTTTTGGGATTTGGTTGATGATTTCAAAGTGAAAATTGAGGGAATTAGGGTTCGAGTTTTGGAGAATTTTAGGTGAGGATTTGAGGGATCAAACGAAGTCCGATTTTGACAAATTTTTTATGGTTAGTCTCGGAAGAGGACGAGGATTATTATTCTGCCATTATTGATAGATTCCTTGATATGGGTCTGGGGACCGGGTTTTGGTCGATTTTGGATTTTTGGCATATTTTATAGTTTTTATTGTAGAATTCGATTCTTTAGCACATGTTTATGGTATTAATCTAATTATGGCTAGATTTGGAGATTTTGAATACCGAGTCCAGAGACGAGGGCATCCCAGAGTAGGATTTTACGCGGTTGAGGTAAGTAACAGTTTTAACTCTGGCTTTGAGGGTATAAACCCGGAGAAATTGATATCATGTGATTATTTGGTGGTGATACCCACGCTAGGTGACGGGCGTGTGGGTGTGCACCGCGAGGGATTGAGACTTGGTCTGTCTAGTGAGGTTGTGAGGCCTAATAGCTATTATCTGTGGTTATGTGTTTACTTGTTGTTGAACTTGTTTGCCTTCATGTTAGAGATCATGCTTAGGCTTTGCTCATGCTCATATTATTTGTAGTCAGTCATAGAAATTATTGTACATGTTTACCTCAGTCTCTATTATTTGCTAATATGTTGTAATACTTGATGTGGGTTGTGTCCCCTTATTTGGTGATGATAGTGAGGCTAGTGAGGTATATGATTGAGTAAGACCGATTGCCTGGTTGTCAGGATATTAATACCATAGCGCGTGCATTGTCCGCGTAGCACGTAAGTTGAGCGTGCGAGTTCAGGTATTGATACCATAGTACGTGAGTTGTCTGCGTAGCACGTGAGTTGACCGTACGGATCCAGGTACTGATATGATGGCACGTGAGTTGTCCGGGCTTAGCGATTGGGCTTTGGGAACCCCTCCAGAGTCTGTACATACCTCCAATGAGCGCAGATGCTGAGTGTATTGAGTGTTGAGTGTGGAGTGTTGAGTGGAGTGCTGAGTGATGGAGTGACATTGCTGTAAAGTTGCATTTACTTTTGTTGTTGCTACATTTATCTGTTAAATTTCTTTGTGGCATTTGTTGGTTTTGAGGAATTTACCTATTTATTCACGTTTATTGTAAATTATGAAAATAAATAATTGGACTATTTTACTTAGCTCGTCACTACTACTCAGTTCCTTAGTTATTTCTGTTACTACTGAGGTGGTTGTACTCATACTAGAACTTGCACTTTATGTGCAGATCCAAGCGAGATAGAGCGCGGCGATTGTTGAGTTCAGGCCGGCTATTTGGGGAGATTTCAAGGTAGTTGCTAATGTCCGCTGGACCTTGCTACTCCTTTTGTCATTTCTTATTTTGGACAATTAGACAGTTTATATATCTTAGTTCATAGTTTTAGACGCTCATGACTTAGTGACACCCCGATGTTTGGGGCTAGCTTCCGTATTTTTATATTAATTATATTTGGAGTTGATTAGTTATGAGAAGTTTGAATGTTGGTACTGTTTTATTAAATCCTTAAAATTAATTAGTAGTAATATTTTGGGAAACTAATAAATACACACCACATGCTTTTGCGAATTTTGTACCTCTTCTCAGACCTTCCTTTGGCATCTTCAGTTCATAAATATCTCGGCCATGGTTAGATTTTGGGTCGTGACAAGTTGGTATCAGAGCCTAGGTTACATAGGTCTCACTAGTCATGAGCGGGTTTAGTAGAGTCTTGCGGATCGGTACGGAGACGTCTGTACTTATCTTCGAGAGGCTGCAGAACCTTTAGGAAAACTTCACCTTCTTGAATTTTTATCGTGTGATATTGATTTAGCTTGAAGTGTAACTCTTTGAATTCCTTCCACGCATTCATATGCGCACATGAGCGCTCGGTATCAGTTGCGTATCGATGAATTGTGATTCCCTAGATGAGGTACGAGATATCATTTCTGTGAGTTGATGTTGGGCCAGTCTGGAGGATTTGAGGTTGGGTTTTGACTGCAAATTGAGCACTAAGGTGTTGATTGTGTGAGCGCGTGCTTGTGGACTTATATGTTCGGTAGTGTCCCTATTAGCAAAAATAATGGCTAGATGAGTATGTGATGAGTATAATGTGACCGCGAGATGAGTTCGTATGATTTGAATGTGACGAGAAGGTATTAGTGAAGGTTTCTCCTATTTGAGACTCCGGGTATGTTTCTAGACTCGTTCGAGGACGAACGTTTGTTTAAAAGGGAGGATGTAACGACCCGGCCAGTTGTTTTGAGAGTTATAGCCCTATTTCCCCTATCTATGCTTCTTTATGTATTGTTTATCTGTGTTGAGTTGTATAAAGTTGGTAGGTTTTGGTTCGGAGTAGTTTTAGAGTGAAATGAACACTTAGTCTCTTAGTTAGAAAGCTAAGTTAGAAAAAGTCAATCGGAAGTTAACTTATGAGTAAACGAATTTGGATTTGGATTTTTATGATTCGATTAGCTTCGTTAGGTGATTTTAGACGTAGCAGTGTGTCCGAAATATAATTTGGAGGTCCGTGGTAGAATTAGGCTTGAATTGGCAAAAGTTGGAAGTTTAGATGTTCTTAGGCTTGAATTTGAGGCTGATTTGGTGTTTTGTGTTGTTTTGGACGTTTCGGAGGTTCGACTAAGTTTGTGTAGTGATATATGACTTGTTGGAATTATTAGTTGAGGTCCTGAAGGTCTCGGGTGAGTTTCAGATAGGTTTGGGTTGTGTTGTGCTTGCTTTTCTCATGTTTTGACGTCGTTTCTTTAAGTATAAATAGTATCATATTGAACAAATGAGCTCCGATTTCATTTTTTCATTGAAGCATTAGATCCGTATCATAATTATGGACCAGTAGCAAAAAGAATCATCGAATTTGGATATCGTATGAGGATGTTATGGTCATTTTACTAAGAATTAGATTGCTAGATTTTTTCCAGTTTAATTACGAAACTGCCACTAGCAGCGTATTTAAAAATTTGCACGATTTGTAAATATTAAAACCCACATATCTTATTCATCATAAGGTCAAATTGAGTGATTCAATAGCCTAACTTGATTATAATTTCACAAGGAATCCATTGAAGGCATAAAATACGAGTTTTGGGATCGTTTGGCATGAGAAACGAGGCAGAATGTCTGGTAGAAAAATACATAAAACTATGGTTTGCTCATTCGATCATATTGTGAGTTGGGGAGCTCGAATTTAGGAGATTTTGGAGGCGATATTCACCATATGGATTGGGGTAAGTTTTCTCTTCTCGGTTTTGATTATATTTCATGAATCTGTCTTCGTTTTTTGGGATTTGGTTGATGATTTCAAAGTGAAAATTGAGGGAGTTAGAGTTCGAGTTTTGAAAAGTTTTAAGTGAGGATTTGTGGGATCAAACGAAGTCCGATTTTGACAAATTTTATATGGTTAGACTCGGGAGAGGACAAGGATTATTATTCTGCCATTTTTAATAGATTCCGAGATGTGGGCCTGGGGGCAGGGTTTTGGTCGATTTCGGATTTTTTGCATATTTTGTAGTTTTTATTGTGGAATTCGATTCTTTAGCACATGTTTATGGTATTAATCTAATTATGGCTAGATTCAGAGCTTTTGGATACCGACGAGGGCATCCCAGAGTAGGATTTTACGCAATTGAGGTAAGTAAGAGTTTTAACTCTGGTTTTGAGGGTATAAACCCGGAGAAATTAATATCATGTGATTGTTTGGTGGTCATACCCATGCTAGGTGATGGGCGTGTGGGTGTGCACCTCGAGGGATTGAGACTTGTTCTGTCACGTGAGGCTGTGAGGCCTAATGGCTATTATCTGTGGTTATGTGTTTACTTGTTGTTGAACTTGTTTGCCTTCATGTTAGATATCTTGCTTAGGCTTTGCTCATGCTCACATTATTTGTAGTCAGTCATACAAATTATTGTACATGTTTACCTCAGTCTCTATTATTTTCTAATATGTTGTGATACTTGATGTGGGTTGTGTCCCCTTATTTGTTGATGATAGTGAGGCTAGTAAGGTATATGATTGAGTAAGACCGATTGCCTAGTTGTGAAGATATTAATACCATAGCACGTGGGTTGTCTGTGTAGCACGTAAGTTGAGCGTGCGGGTCTAGGTATTGATACCATAGCGCGTGAGTTATCCGCGTAGCACATAAGTTGACCGTGCGGATCCAGGTACTGATATGATGGCACATGAGTTGTACGTGCTTAGCGCTTGGACTTTGGGAGCCCCTCTGGAGTCTGTACACACCCCCAATAAGCGCAGAGTGTTGAGTGTATTGAGTGTTGAGTATAGAGTGCGAGTGCTGAGTAATGGAGTGACATTGCTGTGAAGTTGCATTTACTTTTGTTGTTGCTGCATTTATCTGTTAAATTTCTTTATGGCATTTGTTGGTTTTATGGAATTTACCTATTTATTCACGTTTATTGTAAATTATGAAAATAAATAATTGGACTATTTTACTTAGCTCGTCACTACTACTCAGTTCCTTAGTTATTTCTGTTACTACTGAGGTAGTTCTACTCATACTACACCCTGCACTTTATGTGCAAATCCAAGCGAGTTAGAGCGCGGCGATTGTTGAGTTCAGGCCGACTATCTATGGAGATTGCAAGGTAGCTGCTAGTGTCCGCAGGACCTTGCTACTCCTTTTTCCATTTCTTATTTTGGACAATTAGACAGTTTATATATCTTAGTTCATAGTTTTAGACGCTCATGACTTAGTGACACCCCGATGTTTGGGGCTAGCTTCCATATTTTTATATTAATTTTATTTAAAGTTGATTTAGTTATGAGAATTTTGAATGTTGGTATTGTTTTATTAAATCCTTAAAACTAATTAGTAGTAATATTTTGGGAAATAGGCTTGCCTTGTAACACGATAGGTGCCATCACGACCATGGTTAGATTTTGGGTCATGACATTGAGTTTTGTGCTATCTTGTCAAGCAGGATCTTGCTCTCTCTGAATGTCTTGATAGAAAATGCCCCACCTGCTAAAGCATAAACATTATCTTTAAAAGTATTTGCTAAACCCATGTAAAATCTCTACCCTAACATCTACTCTGGTATACCATGATGTGGACATGTAACCAGGAGACCCTTGAATCTCTCCCATGTCTCATGCAGCATCTCAGTGGGTCTCTGTTTGAAGATCAATATCTCATCAATTTGTTGAGCAGTCTTATAGGTTGGGGGAATTTGCTCAAATATTTCTTGACTAATTCCTCCCAAGTAGTGATGGAGTTGGTAGGGAGTGAATTAAGCCAAGTCTGGGCTGCTCCTGTCATTGAGAACGAAGACAACAACAAACGTATTGTTTTTGGTATGACATTGTGTTGTCTCTGCGTGCACAGATTGAGAGGAAGTTCTTGATATGTTGCTGAGGATCTTCAATGTATGACCCAGAGAATAGTCCCTTGTTCTGCAACATATGTACCGTGTTATTGGTGATCTGGAATGAGTCTGCTTGTATCTGAGGGACTACAATAGCAGTTGCTAAGTTGTCAGTTGTGGGTTGTGCCTAGTCATATAGTGCAACTTCTGGCATAAGAGGTGCAACACCTCAATCGATTGGGTCATTCATGTTGTTTAGGTTTTTTGGGTCATTCACGTTGTCTTTGTTATTTAGATTATCGTCTTCCATGTCAGATTTAATTCTTTCAGTTGAGTTTTTTTGTTGTTTGCCTTTCCTGTTTGCAGAGTTCAATGCCTTGAACACCTTCTCAGGATCTGATAATTCTTCGAGCAATTCTCCAGTTCTTGAAAGTTTCTAGGCATGCACATGTGACAACCACGACCACAAACGTTAGAATTTCAATGATCAGTTTAAATTGAAGAAAATTGACTACACTAAAATTTCTACACTTCTTTTTAACTGCAATCAATAACACCATTAATTCCCCGACAACAACAACAACCCAGTATAATTCCACTTAGTGGGGTATGGGCAGGGTAGTGTGTATGCAGACCTTACCCCTACCCTGGGGTAGAGAGGTTGTTTCCAAATAGACCCCCGGTATCCTTCCCTCCAAGAACTTCCCACCTTGCTCTTGGGGAGACTCGAACTCACAACCTCTTGGTTGGAAGTGGGGATTGCTTACCATCAGAGAAATTCTCTGACAACAGTGTCAAAATTTGATCACGCCTAACTATGCCTTATAAAAGGGACAAAGCGGTCACTGCAAATATATTCCAGTTAACAAGTCCAGAGTCGAAGCCCATAGGGAATTAACCTATCAATCACACCTATTGGACTCACAGAAATTCATGTATTCAATCTTCAGAGATATTTGATTAACAATTCGGGTGTTTATTAACTAAATATTATGTAACAAAAATGCAGTAAATTAAAATTAGCTATAGACTGATTGTAAGCAAGAATAAGAATGGTCTAAGGTTGTGATTTCCCTTCTTGTCGAAGTCCTTTCTGCTATGTTTGCTATAAATTTGCCTAAATCTTCTTTATAGATCATGAGCATTCTGACTGTCATAACTCTCTCCTGAGTAATTACACAACATACTGGACATATTCTCCCAAATTATGCTAGTTGGCCTTAGTTACAGCTAACTTAGATCGCACCCAAGGTTCCGTTATCCCTAATCCCACCTTTAAACCCTTCATATTGATCCCTTATATACGTTAGGAGTGATGTTGTTCAACAATTACCTAAATGTACACTCTCTCCCAAGTAATACATACTAAATAGGCGCACCCAAAGTGCCCTTCAATCAACAATGATCACAGTATAGTTGAACAAATAGAGAAATTATTAAGGCAAATCTATATTAACATATCGGAAATTCATCCTCCAAGAGGTTCCGTCAAAACCCTAGATTAAATCTTTAGCTATGCATAGTCATTTTCACAATCACAATAGTAGAATTCATCATTAATGATCAAAACAAGAGGAAGAAAGGTAAAACTCTATGCTGAATCTTCCGCTTTGCCTCTTGCCTTCAATAATCCTTCAAAAACCTTGATACCCTCTCTTTGGGAGACTTGGGCTTCTTATATGTTAAAGAGAGTTGCCCCCGAAGTTACAAAATTACCCCTGAAAATAATGTTTCTCGAGGTGACGAGCGCGGCCACGCTTGGGCCGCGCATATCGTGTTTTGTTCTGCCTGACGAGCACGGCTGGAGCGCGCCCGCGCTTGGCCCGCGCTTGTGAAGTTCAGTTGGTTTTCTCTTTATTCCTTCTTCTTTAAAGTGCTTTCACCTCCGATTGGCTTTCCGTTGCTCCAAATTAGATCCAGACACTGCTCAATGTCCTCCTAATCAAGACTTGCTCCTGTAAAGCACAAAATGCATAACTAGAGCCGTTTGTTGACATTTAGCCTTCATATAACCATAAAGCATAGCTAAGTTGGGGTGTAAATGGTTGCTAAACTACATGAATATAGCCTATTATCATAATACAACTTAAATGTTGATGCAGCTATCATCGTATCGGCTATCGGATGCATCAAATATACCAAATGTCCTCGACCTTTATGAACCGATCCAGCCTAAAGAGATCCCAACCAAATATGCAAATATCATGGCACTCATGGCCACAAAACGCAGGATTGTCGACAATTGTGAGAAGAAGTAGCCCGGTTTTTCAACAACAGGCACTTTCGGGAATTTCTAAGCGACCGAGCTAAGAATTATTTTAGAAACAGTTCCAATAAACAAAATGATCAAGAAAAACCTTAACACGTCATTCATATGATCATCGGAGGAGTCGATGTTTCTCAAGGTCCAATGTTGAAGGGCACCAAAGTATCAATCACGAGGGAAAATGGACTCGAGATTACATACTAGAAGGAACTTTATCTTTAAACGACGAGGATGCGGAAGGAATCATGCAGCCTCATAATGATGCGATGGTAATATATATACACATGAATATAACTCGAGTTAAACATGTGTTAATTGATCCAGGTAGCTCGGCCAACATCATTCGATCGAGGGTCATAGAGAAACTTGACCATCAGGACCAAATCGTGCATGCGGCCCAAGTGCTAAAAGGATTCAACATGGCTTGCGAAACTACTAAGGGAGAAATAATGTTATCGGAAAACATAGTCGGAACCACTCAGGAGACCAAGTTTTATGTGATCGAAGGGGACATAAGGTACAATGCCCTGTTTGCAACACCATGGATCCACAGCATGATGATTATGCTCTTGACCCTTCACCATGTATTAAAATTCCCAACACCAGAGGGGATTAAAATGATCTACGGGGAGAAACCTGCCGTAAAAGAGATGTTTGTCATTGATTAAAGAATTCAGATATCAACATTCTCATCGACAAAGGAGCTAGGTTCAAAAACAAAACAAGAAGCCAAATAGCAATCACCGATCTTGGCCTCTACCCAACAGACAAGCAGGGGACTGACGAATACGACGACTATGGGGTTTCTCGATACTTTATATCCCCCAATGATTTCAACGCTACCAAATCAATGGTTAAAGAGATAGAGAAGGTCATACGAATCGAACACCATCCCGATTGCAAGGTATACCTTGTCACGACGGTTAACTCCCCAACTCAGGAAAAGCTCATTCAATTTCATATAGCTAACATGGGTTGCTTTTATTAGTCCCATCTCGACATGACAGGGATACCACTGGAGATCACTACATACAAGCTGAGTCGGGACCCGAAATTCCATCCAGACAAGCAGAAAAGGAGACCTCAGTCCGAGGTCAAACATGCTTTTATCAAGGACGAGGTAACTAAACTCCTTAAAATAGGGTCCATCCGGGAGGTCAAATACCCTGAATGGTTAGCAAACATAGTAGTAGTCCCTAACAAAAGGGAAAAAACTTAGAATGTGTGTGGATTGTAAAGATTTACATAAGGCATGCCCCAAAGACTCTTTCCCTTTACCAAATATCGATCGCATGATCGATACGACCGTCCACAAGATCCTCAGTTTTCTCAATGCCTACTCCGGGTAAAACCAAATACGAATGAACTCGGATGATCAGGAAAAGACATCATTTATCATTAATTATGGCACATACTACTATAACGTAATGCCATTTAGATTAAAAAAATCGAGTGCCACTTACAAATACCTAGTAAACCGAATGTTCAAAGAACAAATAGGGAAATCCATGGAAGTTTACATTGACGATATATTAGTTAAGTCCTTGCGAGCAGAGGACCATTTAAAGCCTTAGTAGGAAATCTTCAGTATATTAAAGAAGTACAACATAAAGATGAATCTAGATAAATGTCGTTCGGAGTTAGATCGGGTAAATTTCTCGAGTTCATGGTGTCAAACCAAGGAATAGATATCAACCCCGACAAGATCAAAGCTTTCGAGGATATCATGGTAGTGGATAATGTGAAGGCCATACAAAGGCCAACCATGTGCATTGCTTCCCTAGGAGCGATTCATCTCGATGTCGTCCGATAAGAGCCATCAATTTTTCTCGTTACTGAAGAAGAAAAACAACTTCATAGTGACACTGGAATGCTAACGGGCCTTGGAAGACATTAAGGATATTTATAGAGACCACCACTTCTTTACATGTCGAGGGCAGATGAATGACTACTTGTATTTGGCAGTATCAGAAATAACGGTAAGTGGAGTACTAGTTCGGGAAGAACAAGGTAGGAAATTTCCAATTTATTATGTTAAGAGGACCTTAGGTGAGGCCGAAACTAGATATCCTCACCTTGAAAAATTGGCACTCGCTTTACTAAGTGCCTCTAGGAAACTAAAACCATATTTTCAGTGCCATCCTATATGTGTTGTGACAACTTACCCATTATGAAATATAGTGCATAAACCCAGACTCTCAGAGAGATTGGCCAAATGGGTCGTAGAAATCAGCGGGTACGATATCGAATATCAATTCCGGACAGCCATTATGTCTCAAATTTCGGCAGATTTTGTGGCCGACTTTACGCCGGCCCTAATACCCAAAGTCGAAAGAGATTTGTTGGTAAACTCAGGGACATCTTGGGAATCTGGACCTTCTTTAGGGAAGCACCTCAAACGCAAAGAGGTCCAAACTTGGCATCGCATTGAAGCCACCAACATGCAATTTAGTTAGACAATCCATTAAATCTATGAAATTGACTAACAACAAGGCCGAATATGAGGCTATGATTATAGGTATCAAACTTACCAAAGGCTTGGGGGTGGAGTTGATCAAATCTAAATGTGAATCCCTCCTTGTGGTAAACCAAGTTAATGGAACGTTCGAAGTCAGAGAAGAGCGAATACAAATGTATCTAGATAAGTTATAGGTAATATTACATCGGTTCAAAGAGTGGAATTTACAACACATACCTCGAGATCAACATAGTGAGGTTGATGCCCTTGCAAACTTAGAGTCTTCGGTTGAAGACAATGAACTCAAATCGGGGGCAATTATACAACTTATGAGGCCAGTAGTAGAAGAAGGGCAGGCCAAAATAAACTCCACAAGCTTAACTTGGGATTGGAGAAATAATTTCATAGAGTATTTAAAGACTAAGAAACTTCCCTCAAATCCAAAAGAATCTAGGACCCTGCACATAAAGGCAGCCTGATTCAGCATGTCCGAGGACGGAACCTTGTTCGGAAGAATGTTTTATATCCCGCTAGCAATATGTTTAGGACCGGCAGACACCGAGTATGTTCTTGGAGAAGTTCACGAGGGTACCTACGAAAATCATTCAGGCGCTGAATCATTGGTTCAAAAGATGATTAGAGTCGGCGAGTACTGGATCAATATAGAAAAAGATGCGAAGGAGTTCGTACAAAAATGTGATAAGTGCCAAATATATGCTTTGATGATTCACCAACCCGCGGAACTGCTACATTCGGTCTTATCACCATGGCCATTCATAAAGTTGGGAATAGACATCGTGGTCCTCTTCCATGGGCACCGGGTAAGGCTTAATTTATCTTATTTATGACTCACTATTTTTATAAATGGGTTGAATCACAAGCATACGAGAAGGTTAGGGAGAAGGAAATCATCGACTTCATTTTGGACCACATCATATGTTGGTTCGGGATGCCACCCAAAATCGTATGTATGACAACGGAAATAATCTATCGGTGGCAAAGTGACCAAGTTTCTCGAATACAATAAGATCAAAAGAATCTTATCGAATCATTATCACCCAGTAGGAATGGACAAGCCGAATCGACCAACAAAACCATAATCCATAACCTTAAGAAAAGGTTAATCGACGTTAAAGGAAAATGGAAGGAGATCTTGCCCGAAGTCCTTTAGGCATATCGCACGACCTCGAAGTCCAATACTAGGGCTACTCTATTCCCACTGGTTTATGGCACCAAAGCTCTAATACCAGTCGATGTCAGGGAGCCAAGTATTAGATTCTGATATGCAATAGAGGAATCAAATGACGAGGCCATGAATACGAGCCTGGAGCTATTGGATGATAGGCTTAAAGTAGCCCTTGTTCGATTGGCTGCTCAAAAGCAATGGATCGAGAGGTATTATAATTGAAGGACCATCCTTTGATATTTCAATATTAGATACTTAGTACTAAGGAAGTTCACACTAAACAGCCAGAACCCGAATGAAGGAAAGTTGGGTCCAAACTAGGAAGGATTATACCAAATTCTCGAGGTCACTGAGAAAGCATCCTATAAGCTGGGAACGATGAACATGGAACAACTATCGAGCAATCAGAATGTAACTCACCTAAAATGATATTACTGCTAATGTACGACCTTATTTATTTTCTTTTATTTTTCAGATTAACACTTGCAGGTGATCGACAAGGAGCGGCACATGGTCTTTAGGTCTAAAAGCACGTGTTGCACTTTTTTCCCTTGAACCGGTTTTGTTCCAAATGAGTTTTCTCGGCAAGGTTTTTAATGAGGCAAGTGGATCATGCTAACTTAGAATCAAGGACTGATCATGAATCGGTGTCAATGTTGGAATTAACAGTATCCAAGTTTCCTCTACAATCAACCTCGAATACTGGGGGCATCACCCTCGGATGCCGACGTTAGAAAGGAAAGAAACTTTGTATCTAAAGGGTATCATTCAGTATGATGTATTGTAAGGGACAAACGGTCAAACAAACTGTGCCCACATAGGTTGATTGAACCCTAACACAAAGCATGTATACATATGTTACTATATTACACAAGAATAAAGAGAAGTATCTTCCTTTCAATCATCGTATGTTTTAAAATTTGTACTTCACGTCCTTTGAAGAATTTCATTCTTCTGATCTCCTAAAGGTAACAAGCTCAAGGGTCACTTATAACCGGAGTTCGAATGATCACACCCTCACTCGGGGACTGTCATCTGTAAATAAACTCGGGCGGCCAAAGCCACTAGATCTCAAGGGCATAATACTTATTAGGAAATCCCCGAATTTTAAATGCCATGACAATCTCCACACGGATATTGTTATCTTGAGAAAGCCCGAATAACTCGGGAATAAATTTTAAAGGCCACGACCATCTCCACTCGAATACTGTTATCTTGGGCAAGCTCGAATAACTCGGGAAAACAAGTCCATTGGGCAACTCATGAACTAAAAGGCTACATCTATATTAATACGACTCAGAAACGTCCGAGACCCGTAACAAAAGATAGGCCTTCAAAAAAGAAAAAATTTCATAACCGGTTCTAAAGGCTACCCTCGGCAAACTATAATCTAAATTACTTACTCTGGGAGAAAGTTTCATGTAACACCGAACCCCGAAGACACCTTAAAAAAGAGTAATATAAAGGCAAGGTTTGTTTTAACTTTCAAATATAACCTAAGTTATTTTATACTAAGGCATTCTGGCCTTTATGAATATAAATGAAAAGGCAAAGAATAAAATTCGAAAGCCAAAAAAGGGAAATAAAGCCTTATATATTCATGATGAAATTCTTTTTATAAGGGACAAACAGCCCGATAAAATTTTTTCAAGGGCGAACAACCTCAACAAAATCACAAAAAACAAGAAACAAAAAGATCTAAAGGTCTAAGAGGCCTAGTCCTCATCGGGGGCAGCATCTTCACCCTTGGGGCCTTCATCACCATAGAGCTTATCTGAGTCTTCAGACCCCTCAGAATCCTCCTTCTCGGGATAAGCCAGCTTCCTGGCCTTGGCTTCAGATATCTTGGCATTTTCGATCTCAGCTAGCAGGTCGAAGCCCTGAGCTTGAACTTCTTTGAGGGCCTCCCTTTGGGATTGCATTTCATGTGCTCTACCAAATATTTTGCTTGATCCTGAGCTGTCTTGGCATCGACCTTATGCTGAGCCACCTTCTCATTAGCTTCGGCCTTGACCTCAACAATCTCTAACCTGGCCGCCTCAAATTCCTTAATAACTTTTCTTGGCTCGAGACCGCTGAGCTCAGTTGAGACTAGATCTTTTTGATTATTTATCTTGGGTCGATGTCTTTTCCTCTACATCTTAGAGCTGGGCCTCGGTCGATACCAGTTGTGCTTGGACAGCCTCCTTTTCCGAGGCTAAAAGTTCCATATCTTTCTTCCACTCCTCGGTCTTAGCTTTTATTGTGTCCACCTGCACCTGGAGCTGCCCGATCTGTTCTAGCCTCTTTTGGACCTGCAGGTTCGGGTCGTTAGTCACTGTGTCTGAATTGTCGTCACTATTTTCAAGAACTCGATTTACCTGCTCGATCCATTCGGCATGCTCCTTTCGAGCCGCTTCCAACTTGGCCTGAAGTATCTCACTAAGAAGCTTGTAGGTATCTCTTTTCTCTGTAAGCTCCCGAACCTCGACCTCGTGTTGGGTTAACTTTTCCCAATATAGGAGAAAAGTTTCATTATGATGTACCGAGGTATACAAGCATAAATAAGAGTGTTACGAACGTTTGCAACTTAAAATGTAAAGCACATAGTAAAGAGGCACTCGAAGTTACCCGATTCAACGTCTATTGAGCTTCATCGAATAGGTTGTGCGCTTCAACCAAATCCCTTTTGGCCTAGTCCTATTCGGTCACCAAGAATCGAAGATAGCTAGCTACCCCCACGGGGGAGGAAAGAACATGGGCGTCCTTTGGGATAGAGATAATTATTGACCACTTTCGGTCAGGATCATCACTCGGAGCGGGGAACCAATCCACTAACTTCAGACTCGAAGAAGATCCGCTGGCATTAGAAGATGGTGCTTTCTTTGTCACCGATAGGTCACCAAATTTGGTGATGTCCTCCGAGGTAGTAAATTCTAAACCTTCGAAGAAATGATTGATATTTGTAGCCCCATAAGGCCCCTCGTGTGGAAGCCCTTTTAGCATATCAGCTTTGTTGATCATGGAATCAGAGAACAGAAGAGACTCGGTAAGGTCAACTGGCCCAAGCACATCTTTTTGGGCATTTTACTCTACTTGACAAGTATTAGCGTTGGTTTCCCTCTCGACCCATCTAGCTCGAGGTAGAGTGGCCTCACCCCTTTCTGGTTCGAGAGCTTCAACTAAAGTTCTCCCATCGACCTCATCAAGTCGAGACGGTTCAGTTTTAACACCCACCGGTTCTAAAGCCTCTCGTATCAACACACATGCCAGCACGCAGGCCACCGGCTTGGATTTCTCTTCTTCTTCTTCTTTAGACTCATCCCTTAGATGGTGGACTGAGTCTGAGGGTAGAGCGTCGGTGCTTCCCTTGGGTTTACACGCCTGCCTCCTCTTTGGTTTTTTCTTTTCCATGTTTGGAGAACTCTGGACCCTTCCTTTTCTTCTCATCACCATGCCTCATAGGAGGTGGCTCGAGAGGCACATCCACATCACCGGATAGAGGGCTCATAGCAAAATCTTTGGGAAGACCTAGAAAAGAAAACAAAGTTGATAACGATTCGATAGAGCAAGAAGAAAATCAAATATTATTAAATCAGAAGAGGAAACTTACCATAGTTATAGGCCTCCCACCCTTTGACAGTTCGTGCCATGTGCACTCAGAACATAGTCTCTGTGACACAAGGTCCTCGACCCACTCCTTGAGTCGAGGAACTGCATCCGGCATCCTAGCCACTGTTGCACCATAAAAACACTGATAAGAAGGGAGGGAAGGGGAGAAACAATAAATAAATTCTTTAAGGAGAAATTACACTTACGCTTTATGTTCCATTTCTCAGGAAATGGCATATCCTCGATAGGGATCAAGTTCGAGGTCTTCACTAGAACAAATCAGCCCATCCAACCTCGGTCCAGATCCTCATCTATACTCGAGAACGAGGCCCTACTAGTCCGGCGAGCAAGATTGATTAATCCCCCTCGATAATGTTGGGGACTTTACAGGTAGATAAGATGATCGAGAGTGAAGGGACACCCCTCGATTTGTTTTTAAAAATGAAGAAGAATCACTATCCTCTAAAACGAAGGGTGCATTTGAACAAAGTTCACCTCGTACCTCTTGCAAAAGGCAATAATGACTGGGTCTAAGGGACCGCCCCATCATTTCTTTTAAATCTGAGCCGTTGGATCCCATCATCCAACGGCCCAGATTAAGAGATCAATTTTTAATATGTCAAAGACCCCCCCAAACCCCCTTTACCCTTCTCATTTCCAAACACCACCCCCCTTAGTCTCTTTCAGAGACGAACCAAACGACCTCTGAACCCTAAGCGCCGCCCATCCATCCCCTCACCGTAAACCCGGCGGCAACCACTCCGAATCCGACCAAAATAACACACATGAACCGTCGAAGCACCCTCTTTCCAAAACCCTGAACCTTATTTTTCGAATCCTCGTAGAACCCTTCAAATATTGGATAAAAAATGAACCCTAAAATCCCAAAAATGGGCGAGTAGGGGTTATTGTGAACGGATAAGGTCCGTTTGGACTTTATTCTTGTGCTTTTCTAAAACAAAACACACGAATAATGTCCGAATGGACCAAAATTGGAGAGATGTGGAAAATTCAAGTTTGTTCTTGCTTAGATCGATTTCAGGTACTTATGTTTCCATTTTTCTTGTTTATTTTTAGTCGTTTGATGTCGTCTTGTTCTCCTACTACCCTTTCTTTTGATTTCTTTTTCTTCACAGTTTCGTCGGTTCAGCCTGTATAATTAGGTCGATTGTTTGGTTGTTCGTATGCGGTTATCGACTATGAATCAATTGTATGTTAGTTAATCCGTTACGAATTGGATATGAATGTTAATCGATAGTTAAAACTTTACTGATTTTGATTTTTAGTTTGTGTTGAAATTTTTGTTTGCATTTTTGTTTGAGTATTTGATTCGCTTTGCTGATTGCTCGACTCACTAGTTAAGCTCACTGTTAATTGATTTTGTTTGGGTTTGTTTAGTCCTAATGTGCTTATTGCTGAGTTTAATGGATAATTTGATAGTTTTGAGTTTAAGATTACATCTTAGTTGAGTTTACATTCAGAACTTAGGTTGGTTATAGCTGCATTTCTAATGAAGTTTTCGAGGGTAAGTTGGAATTTAAGAATTCGAAAGTGGCCTAGTGAGTGATATTTCAGGTGATATTAGTGGACCATTAAGTTAAATCATTGTTTAAATACACCTTTAAGGTCAGGAAATAGAAATCACATGGACACCATGTTACAAGGCTTGAAAGAATTGAATAGAAAAACATGTTGTCATACTTAATTGAATAGAAAAACATGCTGCCCATACCCCTATGATTTAATAAGGAAAGGAACAGGTCAGTAGGGATACTGACTAATGATTTAGTATTCTGAGTGGAGAATTTAGGGAATAACATGGGAGGGAATGTTTTCTAATGTGCTAAGTTTTATTAAGAGCTGGACAGTCAGTAGGTTTTTGGATATAAAAGGAGAAGGTTTGGGACAGAGGGAGGGGGATCTTTTTGAGAGCTAAGATTTCAGTTTTTTTTAAAAAAGGTTCAGGGAGTCCTTCAGGCATTCAAAAGAGAGAGAAAATCAGTCTTAAGGAGTGAGAGTTTGAGAGTGAAGTTTGGTCTTTGAAATCAAATTCAGGGATCAAACTCAAAAGGGCTTATTCCTAGACATATAAGATGAGTTCATTTTTAGTTTTTTTTTTGGGGGGTCAGTGTATGAGAGATTGCTGTTGTTTCAATTGGGGTCCATTGGTTGATGTTCAGTTTATTCTGGGTTTATTTGAGTAGTGTTGTTCGATTTCAAGACACTCATGTTTTCTATATGTGTTTCTGGGTTCAAGCTTGACATAATTTGTGGTTGTTGAGTTCAAATTGCTGCTGTTAATCCTTTCTGCCTCGACTGACTTTTTTTTTCTTCATTATCTCGAATACAGGTACACACTCTTGTCTCCAGTTGAATGTGGAATCTTGGTTCAAGTATGATCTGGAAAGTCAATGACAAAGAACTTTTTGTTAATCTGAATCTGTTGAGAATTGTTGTAGTTTTAATACTCCAATTAGATTACTTATGTTGTCAAGAACTATATTGAACTACTAGATTGATTTTGGCTGATTTTGGGTTAAGTTAACAATTAGCTTGGTTTAGTTCACATTGATAGTATAATGCATGATTTTAGTAGGCTCATGTGTGTATTCGAATGAACTGTATGAGACTATATTTGGACTGAAAGAAAATTGATTTCGAATTAGCAAGATCATGTGAATTGCTGGATTGTTAAGTATTAGATCCTACTTTGTAGTTCTTCATTAAACGATTGCATTGTTAGTAATAAATTAGTAGGCAGTTAGAACAGCGTGAAGTAATTGATTATGTTATCA
>MDKF010250727.1:0-66359 GCA_026770625.1 Nicotiana glauca | reverse complement strand
ACAGAGTCATAATTTCCTCGGTTCGGGATTCAATCGGTGACTTGAGACACCATTAATCTCTCAAGTGGCGACTCTAAATCTTAATAAATAAATTCCATTCCGATTGTCCTTAAATTGGAAAAAACTCCTTTATACCCTTCCGGGGTTGTAACGTGAAAAAGGAGGTGTGACATTAAATTGGTTATGTTCTCCTATTTGTGGGGACTACGTATGCATGAGGTGATGAGAGTCCGTGCGTAGCTACAATTATGCTATTGTTCGGGTAGTCTTGGACCCAAAAAGCATGTTATACTTGGATTAACTGTGAACCCATTGAGAGTTTGAATTGTTCAAATCACCTTGAATAGGTAAAGGAATTTTAAAAAAAAAGATTTAACATTAATTTTCCCTGAAATGTTAAAAAGAGAAATTTGTCTATTTGGATGACTATCCTCGATAAACTCTTAGTTTCCTACTTGAGCAAGTACTTTATGTGCCTGCGTCGCATGGATGATTCGCGAGCAGGATATGTGTTTATTTATGGAACGGGCCGAACTCCTCGATAAGAATAATGCATCTATGGTTCGTGCCGCTCGACCCTCGGCAGTGCACAGTTTAGATTCCTGTTGGAGCGGGCTGTCACCTCGGTGTGATTTGCGCATGTTTATTTGTTGTTTGAAAATTGTAAATGTGCAATTGGCCCTACGTGGCTTGATATAAACTGATAAGATAATAAAGAATAAACCTTGGAGGCCCTTGGTTTGTTGTTGAAGGTGTTTACCTGTTTTCTGGCCTCACTATTAGAACTTCTATATAAATCCATGATTATCCTCGAACTTATAGAATATTGTTAATTGACCTCTAATGAGTGTCGAAGTAGGCCATCTCGTCTCTACCCCTTCGAGATTAGGCGGTATGTTCACTGAGTACACGTTGATTACGTACTCATACTACACTTCTGTGCATTTTTGTTGCACAGTTATATATATACCTCCAGCAGCCTATTAGGCGTAGCAGCATGGATGACGCTAGGACCAGGCGAGCTGCATCATTCGAGGCGACCGCAGCTAGGGTAGTCTCTTCCAGTGTACTGTATTTATTTTCCATCCACTGTATTCCGGACAGATGTTGTATTTATTTCTCATATCAGTAGTTGCTCATGTACTTATGACTCCAGGTTTCTGGGATGGTTTTCAACGGATTTGTACTAATTGTTAATATTTAAATTTGAATTCAAGTAGTGAACTTTTATTTATAAAAATGAAAGGAAAAACCTGAGGTTTTCAAAAGTATTAAAAGAGGAATTAATGGATAATTTAGTTGGCTGGCCTGACAGAGGTGTCCGGCGCCATCGCGACCCTTAGTGGATTTTGGGTTATGGTAGAACCTTATTAGATATGGTGAGATCTATGATGGATTTTACTGATCTTCTAATAAATTTATGGGGATATGCTTTGGAAGCAGCAACATACTTACTTAATAAAATTTCCACTAAGTCAGTCTCTACAACATCATATGAGATATGGAAAGGATGTAAGTCTAACCTTAAACATATTAAAGTTTGGGGTTGTCCAGCTTATATTAAGAGACTATAGTCTGATAAACTTGAGTCGAGATCTGATAAGTGTAGGTTCATTGGGTATCCCAAGGAAATAATGGGATATTATTTCTATCACCCTTCTGACCATAAAGTATTTGTTGCCAGAGGAGCAACCTTTTTGGAAAGGGAATGTCTTTTAGAAGGAAATTATAATGAAGAAATAGAACTTGATGAAGTTCAAGAAACTAATGAATCAACACAATGTAAAGATCATGAGATCCAAGTTGAAGAACCTTTATTGGATGCTTTGAAGTTGCCAAGGAAGTTGCCATCTTCAACGGTTTGAGTTCAAGAACTAAATGAAGTTCAAGAACAGGTTAATGAATCAGTTCCAAACCAAATTGAACAACAACCAAATCCAGCACAAGGTGAAAAGGTTGTACAAGTACCTCTTAGAAGGTTTACACGAGAACGTCATGTACCAACTAGATTAAATTTAACGGTACAAGATGATGTATCAAATGAGGTTGATCATAATGATGACGACCCTAAGACCTATGAAGAGGCTATACAAAGTTCTTATTATGAGAAATAGCAAAAGGCCATGGAATCCGAAATGGAATCTTTGAAGGAAAATAAAGTATGGACTTTAGTTGAACCTTCAAAGGATATAAAACCTATAGGTTGTAAATGGATTTTTAAGAAAAAGATCGTAGCAAACAAAAAGGTAGAGACCTACAAAGCCCATCTTGTTGCCAAGGGATATCGTCATAAAGAAGGAGTCGACTACGACGAGACGTTCTCTCCAGTGGCAATGCTCAAATCTATTCGGATTTCGCCTGCTATAGTAGCATACTATGATTATGAAATATGGCAAATGGATGTGAAAACAGCTTTCCTTAATTGTGAGCTAGAAGAGGATGTGTACATGACACAACCTGAAGGTTTCACATTTTTGTCTAATCATAATAAAATTTGCAAGCTACAGAGATCCATTTATGGACTAAAGAAAGCTTCTCGAAGTTGGAATATTCGTTTTAACAAGACAATTGAAAAGCTCAATTTTATTAGATGCGAAGAAGAACCTTGTGTGTACAAAAAGGTTAGTGGGAGCACAATTATATCCTTAGTGTTGTATGTTGATTATATATTGCTCATAGGAAATGACATACCGGCGTTGCAAAGTACCAAGATTTGGCTATCTGAACAGTTCTCCATGAAAGACTTGGGAGAAGCAGCTTATATATTAGGAATAAAGATCAATAGAGATAAACCTAGGAAGCTGCTTGGACTTTCCCAGTCTTTGTACATTGATACCATCTTAAAAAGGTATAACATGGATAATTTCAAAAGAGGCTATCTGCCGATAGGCACTGCATTACTATAAATATGGAGGATTGTCCTAAAACACCTGAAGAGAGAGAACACATTAGTAGGATCCCATACGCTAGTGCAGTGGGAGCTATCATGTATACCATGACATGTACATGTCCTGATATGGCTTACGCACTTGGAGTGACTAGCCAATATCAGGAAAATCATGGTGAGGAACATTGGAAGGTGGTGAAGACCATTCTTAAGTACTTAAGAAGGACTAAAGACCAATTCCTCATCTATGGAGATTCTGAATTGAAACTTGAAGGTTATACTGATGCAAGTTTCTCTTTAGATAGAGATGATAGCAAATCTATTTCTGGTTATGTATTCACCTTAAATGGTGGTGCGGTGAGTTGGAAAAGTTCCAAACAAGCTACAGTAGTTGATTCAGTGATTGAAGCAGAATATATAGTAGCTAGTGAAGCTGCTAAGGAAGCTGTACGGATGAAAAAGTTCTTAACTGAACTTGGTGTGGTTTCTTCAATAGAAGGTGTGGTTCCACTGTTTTATGACAATACTGGAGTCATTGCTCAAGCAAAAGAACCAAGATCACACCAAAAATTCAAACACATTCTGCGAAGGTATCACTTGATAAGAGAGATCATTAAATGTGGAGACGTCGAGATTCAAAAGTTTGATGGAAAAGAAAATGCTACAGACCCATTTACTAAAGCTATTGGCGCAAAGGAGTTTGACAAGCACAAGTGAAAATTTGGAAAGAAGTACAAGAGCAATTGGCTTTAGTGCAAGTGGGAGATTGTTAGGGATATAATAGATATGCCCTAGATCCAATCTCATATTTGATGATTTGGACATATTTTTGTGAACATTATTTGATATAATATATGACATTTGATATTCTTTTATCATTATTATTAATTGCTTGATTAATTTGATAAGGTCTTTGATTAAATTTTGAGACTTGACCTTGTGATGATGATCATGAAAATGAGAGTGAAGTTTCTAATAATTTAATCTAAATTTGTTCTTGATCATAGGATTATTAATTTGGATATTAGTAATCCAATAAGATCAATATTTATGTGATCATCTTTATTGGATAAAGATTAGTTGATCTCATTAACTAAATCACATAGATAGATGATGCATATAGAGATATGATCATTGCACCGACTCATTGGATAGTTCCTAATGGTTAGAATTACCATAAACTCTCAATAGGATATTCTCTTGAAGAATGTGATGTAAGAGTTTCTTTTGACATGAGATAGTCATAGTAATTAACAAGTTATTTATTGTGCTTTGATACTAGACACCTATGGCCCTAGGGCGATAGTTGAAAGGATATTGGATACAATTAACTACTTGTCGAATTACTAATTGATCAAGATGGAATCTGTCAACTCTTGATAATGAGTATAATTAGCTCCATGTTGTCATGAATTATAAATGACCAAACTCAGACCTTGGCCAGGGCAATTGAATGAAAGAAGAAAAGAGTTTCTTAGGTCATTCAATGGTCGATTATATTTGACATGAATACATAGTTGGTTGCCTATTTAGATTTGACAGTTGAACCATATCCTAGGGTGATCCAGAGCTATAAAAACAGAAGGAATTACTACATTATTCTTCTACTGGTTCTTGAGAGTAAATTGTATAATTCATTCTATCAGGTCGTTAAGGAGTGTTGCTAGATGCCACCCTTGATTAGTATAAAGATGTGATCAATTTACTACCGGAATCCCACATTCGTAGTCCTAATGTAAATACACAGCAATAGCAAGAAGATGTTCAGAAATGAAATTTCATACCAAGGCAACGAGTAATTCTAGCCTAACATATTTCACGTAATGGAACTGTGACGACCCGACCTGTCGTCTCATGAGTTACCGCCTTGTTTCTCCCATTTTCTATTTATTTACGCTTTATTATCAATGTCTTGGGTGAACGAGTTGAATTGGGTTGAGTTTAGAAGGAAATGAGACACTTAGTCTCTTTAAGGAAGGTTTGTTTTGGAAAAGTCAACCAGATGTTGACTTATGTGTTAGAGGACTCGGATTTGAATTTTGATGATTTGGTTAGCTTCGGGGGATGATTTGTGACTTAGGAGTTTGATCGGAAGTAATTTTGGAGGTCCTCTGTAGATTTAGGCTTGAATTGGTGAAGTTAGTATTTTGGAGATTTCCAGTTGATAGGTGAGATTTTGATTCGGGAGTCAGAATGGAATTCCGAGAGTTGTTGTAGCTCCATTAAGTGATTTGGAATGCGTGTGCAAAATTTCAGGTCATTCAGACGTGGTTTGGTTGGGTTTTTTTATCAAATGCGTGTTTTAGAAATTTTAAAAGAACTTAGGCTTGAATTCGATGTAATTCGATGATTTATTGTTAGTTGAGGTGTTTTGATAATTGGAGCAAGTTTGGATGATGTTTTAAGATATGTTGGTGCGTTTGGTTGAGGTCCCGGGGGCCTCGGGGTGATTTCGGATGGCTAACAAGAATTTTTGAAATTGGAAAATGCTGCAAAAATGCAGCAGTCAGTGCAGAGCAATTTTGCTCTATGCGATCGCATAGGGTTAGCTATAGTGCCCTGGAATTTTGTTCTATACGATCGCATAGGGTTAGCTATAGTGCCCTAGAATTTTGTTCTATGCGATCACATAGGGTTAGCTATAGTGCCCTGGAACTTGTTCTATGCGATCGCATAGGGTTAGCTACAGTGCCCTAGAATTTTGTTCTATACGATCGCAGGAGCTTTAATGCGATCGCATAGGGTTAGCTACAGTACCCGGACAGAATGGTAAAAACATTTCATCCGCGAACCAAACCCATTTTTCCACCATTTTTTAGCAACCTTGAGAGTTTTTGGACGGGAATTGAAGAGGTTTTGACGGGAAGTGATTAGAGGTAAGTCCTATGAACTAAATACATGATTATATTGTAAAATCATCCTTGAAATTCATGAAAATATAGTCAAATTGTAAGAAATTAGGGCTTAAAATTAAAATTCTAAATTTGGGATTTGAGGGGCCATTTGTGGTCCGATTTGGGAGTTGTTGGTATGTACGGACTCGTGGTGAGATAAAGAATCCGGTGATATTAATTTTCTAATTTTTTGAGACGTGGGCCCGGGGCTCGAGTTTTGCAAATTTGGTGAATTTCGATATTTTTCGAGTCTTTTCAATTGGGTTATGTTTCCTTAGCCTATTGCAACATACTCGTTCTGATTTTGGATAGATTCGGCGCACGTAGAGGCCAATTCGAAGGGCAAAGGCATTACGGATTAAAGAAATAGCCGGTTTGAGGTGAGTAATGATTTTAAATGATGTCCTGAGGGTTTGAAACCCCTGATTTGCACAATGTAGTGCTATGTTGAGATGAAACACGCGTTGTATGATGAGCGCGGAGTCATTTACTATTAGGGATTGTGACTTGGTCCATCCCAGTTGATATTTTACCGCGTATGATGTTTTTCACTATGATTTGGGCTTGTTGCCATACTTGGGCTTCGTGCCGACTATTTGAAATCCTTTATGAGTTTCCATCACTGTTTTTCCTCACTAATTGAAATATTATTTGAACTTAGTCCAACTGAATTATACTGCTTCATGAACTCAGCTACATTTATACTCAACTTGATTTAAATGATATTTTTAATGTTGTTTGAGCTGAGCACCATTGTTTTACTAATGCCCAAGGGGCTTATGATTATTTTCTGGACTGATGGAAGCCGAGGGCCATATGTGAGGATATGTTGAGTGATATGAGGAGGCTTTCAGGCCTCGAGAGTTATGTTAGGAGGCTTCCAGGCCTCGAGTGTTATGTGAGGAGGCTTTCAGGCCTCGAGTGTGATTTGAGAAGGCTTTAAGGACTTATGTTGATATGACATGCTTTAAGGCCTTATGATAATATAGCGCTTGGGGTGTAGGAGCCCCTCCGGAGTCTGCACCCCCACAGTGAGCGCGGGTACCCATGTGATTTAAGAGTGAGCCTGAGGGGCTGATGTTGTACTGTGTGACTGATACTGAGCCCATGGGGCTTGATACTGTACTAAGAATTTGATATTGAGCCCGAGGGGCAGGTTTCTGATTCGATATTGAGCCCGAGGGGCAAGTTTCTGATTTGATAATGAGCCCGAGGGGCAGATTTTTCATTATTTCTTAATTGTTGAAATTATTTGTCTTAACTATTTTAAAAGAGATTTATCCAGTACTTCACGGGTTTATTGTGTAACTGATTTTACTGCTTGGGATAGCGTTATTTGTGCCTTTATGATATTTCATGCTTTCAGTCATTATTTATTTTTATTACTCACTGGGTCGGAGTACTCACATTACTCCCTGCACCATGTGTGCAGATACAGGCAGAGCTGAATTCGCTCTTAAGCACTGATTCTTTCCATACCAGGCGATGACTAGGAGTAACGAGGTAGCTGTTGACATCCGTAGCCCCGTTTTCTCCCTTATCTTCTTTTATTTATGATATCTTCAGACTTTGTTCCTGATTCCATACTTGTAGACTTTTAGTAAACTCTGTAGTAGCTCATGACTTGTGACACCCAATTTCGGGCTGAGTCGGGATGGTTTCCCTATTTTATCATGTTTATTCCGCACTTACGATTATATTATCTATGATTCAGACTTATTCATGCTTAGTAACTGTTAAAAGAGGTATTGTTGTTATGTTGGCTGGCCTTGTCTTCACGAGAGGCACCATCACGACCGGTTTTGGGAATTGGGTCATGACAGGAACCAAGGCAATTTAGCAAATTGAAAATTTTAAGTCAACTAAACATGCTTTTCTAACTAACAACAGGCTAAATTTTTGCAAGTATAATAAAGCAAGTAAGATAAGGAACTCAGTTTAAATACTTAAAGTAAAACCAAATTTTCAATAATTAGCTCAAGTACGTGCTCGTCACCTCACGTACAGGGCATTCAATTACCAAATATCATATCCTAAGGGGAAGGTCCCCCACACAAGGTTAGACAAGCCACTTACCTCGATCCAACTCCAAAATCAACTCGAAACCACATATATGCCACGAGTATCCGACTCCAAATTGTCCAAATCAGTTCAATTCAATTACATATCGTAAATAACATCTCAAGCAACTGATTCTACAACGCGAAATTAGGTAAAATAACCAAAACGCCCCTCACGACAACATCTCAGAATCGGGTGAAATTAATATTTTTAGAACTCTCGTACTCTCACGAGTCTCAGCATATAAAAATTTCCCAAAATCAGATATCAAAAACCCACTCAAAACTCAATAATTTGGTCTATGAAGTTTTATCAATTTTTCATTCAAAATCTAAAATTAAAGGAGGAATTCACGCTTAGATTAGTGGGTTACAAGCAAAAAGGAGTTTAGCGTTACCCAATCGATGCCCCTAAAAATCCCTCGAAATCTCGCTCAAATCCGAGCTCCCAAGCTTGAGTTTTGGTAAAAATGGCTAAATCCTCGGTTTTGAAATTTTTATAACTGCCCAGATATTTAATGCATCGTGAACGCGGAGGAAGTCTCGCGTTTGCGAAGAAGAAACATAAAGAGCTGCTCAAATGTGCTTCGAAAACACGGAAGAGGAAAATACTGTGTCTCAGAAATTGCTCCTTGCGAACGCGTGAACTAGTACGCGAACGCGAAGGGTGAACTTGCTAAGCTACGTGAACAGAGTGAAGAAACGCGATCGCGGTGAGGAAAAATAGACACAGCCCTCAGCGCCAAATAATACTACGCGAACATGAGGGCTTAGATGCGAACGCGAAGAAAAAAAAAAGCTTCGCGAACGCGGGGGAACTAACGCGAACGCGAAGAAGGATAGGTCTGCAATAGACCTGAAGCAAAATCTGCAATTTTTTAAAAAACTTAAAATTCTCCATTGAGCATCCAAAACACACCCGAGGCCCCTGGGACTTCAACCAAACCTATGGACATATCCCATAACATCATTCAAACTTGTACCAATCCTTAAACCACCTAAAACAATGTCAAAAACTCGAATTAATCAAGGATTTAAGCATAAGAACTTCAAATTCCCTCAAAATGTGCTTTCGATCAAAAACCTAACCAAAACACGTCTGAATGACCTGAAATTTTCACACACATCCCAAATGACATGACGAAGCTACTGCAACTTATAGAATTCCATTCCAACCCTCGGATAAAAATCTCACTATCGGACCGGAAACTTTAAAATTTTAACTTTCGGCATTTCAAGCCTAAATTAGCTACGGACCTCCAAAACACATTCCGAACACGCTCCCAACTCCGAAATCACCTAACAAAGCTAACGGAACCATCGGATTTCTATTTCGAGGCCGTCTTCACATTGTTCCAATTATGGTCAGTTTTCCAACACTTAAGCTCTTATTTTGGGACTAATTGTCCCAAAAATCTCTAAAACTCAAAACCGAACATCCCGACAAATCAAAATAGCAAAATAAACTTGGGAAAAGTAGTTAATAGGGGATCGGAGCATTAATTCTTAAGACGACTGGCCGGATCATCACATCCTCCTACACTTAAACATTCGTTCTTCCTCGAACGAGCATAGAGACATACCTGAAGTGTTGAAAAGATGAGGGTAATAGTTGTGCATATCCTACTCGGTCTCCCAGGTCGCCTCCTCGATCGGCTGACCCGCCACTGAACCTTTACTGAAGCAATGTTCTTTGATCTCAACTTTCTGACCTGCCTGCCCAATATAGCCACTGGCTCCTCAACATAGGATAGATCTTTGTCTAACTAGACTGAACTGAAATCCAACACGTGCGATGAATCATCGTGGTACCTCCGGAGCATTGAAACATAAAATACCAAATGAAATCTTGCCAACCTGGGAAGTAAGAAAAGCTCATACGCAACCTCCCCAAAACACCTCAATATCTCAAAAGGGACAATAAATCTCGGACTCAACTTTTGTTTCTTCCCAAATCTCATAATGCCCTTCGCAAGCGAAACCCGAAGTAGAACCTGCTCTCCAACTATATAGGAAACATCACGAACCTTCCAGTCCGTGTAACTCTTCTGTCTGGACTGGGATGTATGGAGTCTATCCTGAATCACCTTAACCTTCTCCAAAACATCCTGAACCAAGTCTGTGCCCAGAAATCTAGCCTTACCAGCTCAAACCAACCTACCAGAGATCTACTCCGCCTATCATATAAAGCCTCACACGGTGCCATCTGAATCCTGGACTGATAACTGTTGTTGTATGAAAATTTTGCCAATAGTAAGAACTAATCCCAAGACCCTCCAAACTCGATCACACACGCACGGAGCATATCCTCAAGAATTTGTATAGTGAGCTCGGACTGCCCGTCCATTTGAGGGTGAAATGTTGTACTCAACTCTACCTTAGTACCTAACTCATGCTGAATGACCCTCTAGAACCGTAATGTGAACTGAGTACCTCTATCCGAAATGATAGAAACTGGAATACCATGCAGACGAACAATATTTCGGATATAAATCTCCGCCAACCGCTCCGAAGAATAAGTAGTACACACAGGAATGAAATGAGCAGACTTGGTCAGCCGATCCATAATCACCCAAATAGCATCAAACTTCTTCAGAGTCCGTGGGAGTCCAACTACAAAGTACATGGTGATCCGCTCTCACTTCTACTTCGGAATCTCTATCTGCTGAAGCAACCCACCCGGTCTCTGGTGCTCATACTTCAGCTGCTGACAGTTAAGGCATCTAGCTACAATTACAACTATATCTTTCTTCATCCACCTCCACCAATAGTGCTGCCTCAAACCCCGATACATCTTCGCGGCACCCGGATGGATGGAATACCGCGAACTATGGGCCTCCTCTAAAATTAAATCTCGAAGCCCATCAACATTGGGCACACAAATACGACCATGCATCCTCAATACCCCATCATCTCCAATAGTCACATTTCTGGCATCACAGTGCTGGACCTTGTCCTTGAGGACAAGTAAATAAGGGTCATCATACTGCCACTCCCTGATATGATCGAATAAGGACGACCGATAAACCACACAAGCTAGAACCCGACTGGGCTCTAAAAGGTCCAATCTCACAAACTGACTAGCTAAGGCCTGAACATCCATCATCATAGGCCTTTTTGAAGCTAGTAAATATGCCAAACTCCCCAAATTCTCCGCCTGATGACTCAAGGCGTCAGCCACTACATTGGCTTTGCCCGGATGATATAGAATAGTAATGTCATAATCCTTCAACAACTCCAACCACCTCCTCTGGTGAAAATTTAGATCCTTTTGTTTAAACAAGTGCTGCAAGCCCCAATGGTCAGTATAAATCTCACAAGGCACACCGTACAGATAATGGCGCCAAAGCTTTAGGGCGTGAACAATGGCAGCTAACTCAAGATCATGGACAGGATAATTCTTCTTGTGTATCTTCAACTGATGGTAACCTGAGCGCAAATCAATCTTGGAAAACACCCGTGTGCTCTGAAGCTGGTCAAACAGATCATCGATACGAGACAAAAGGGTAACAGTTCTTCAGTGTAACCTTGTTCAATTTGCGGTAATCAATACACATGAGCATAGAACCATCCTTCTTCTTCACAAATAACATAGGAGCACCCCAAGGCGATACACTGGGCCTAATAAAACCCTTATCAATTAATTCCTACAATTGCTCCTTCAACTCCTTCAACTCAGGAGGAGCCATACAGTACGGAGGGATAGAGATGGGCTGAGTGCCTGGCAAGAGATCAATGCCAAAATCAATGTTCCTGTCGGGTGGCATGCCTGAAAGATCAGCTGGAAACACATTGGGGAAATCCTGTACTACTAGGACTGAACCAACAGAAGGAGTATCCATACTAGCATCTCTCACATAAGCTAAGTACGCATCATAACCTTTCTCAACCATACGCTGAGCCTTAAGGAAAGAAATAACTCTACTGGGAGTGTGAACTAAGGCACCCCTCCACTCAATACGTGGTACGCCTGGCATAGCCAGCGTTACGGTTTTGGCATGACAATCAAGAATAGTATAACGGGGCGACAACTAGTCCATGCCTAACATAGTATCAAAATCAACTATGCTAAGTAATAATAAAATCAACTATGCTAAGTAATAATAAATCGGCTCTGGTCTCAAAACCACTAAGATCAACCAAACACAACCGATAAACACGGTCCACAATAAGAAAATCTCCTACAGGAGTACAAACATAAATAGGAAAACTCAAGGAATCCTGAGGTACACCCAAATGCGGAGCAAAATAAGAAGACACATAAGAATAACTGGAGCCTAGATCGAACAAATTTGGTATACCTCTATAACAAACTATGACAATACCTGTGATTACAGAATCGGAAGCAACAAACTCGGTACAGGCAGGTGGGGTAGCGACTGGGGCTGTAACCATAGCCTGAGAACTCTGTGGGGCACACTATGGCTGAGAAGTCTTTGGAGGTGCAATCCTCCGAAGTCTAGGGCAATACCTCACCACATGGCGCATGTCACCACACTCAAAGCAACCTTGCCACTGATATGGAGGTGGAAACTGTGCAGTACGGGTACTCTAAGACCCCTGAACACCTGAAACTCTGTGTCTAATCTGAGATGCAAACTGAGCTGGCTGACCCACAAAACCTCTACCATGTCATACTCTTCCCCCAAAATAAGGACCGGCGGGCCTCTCCAATCTACGAGGTTTACTCACTCCTCTATACTCTCCCTCCAGACCTCGTGTGTCCTCAATCTCCTGGACCCACATGTCCCCTACTCGGCGAGAGGTCCTCACCACCCGCTGAACGGGGACTACAGGCTATGTCGCCATGACATATGGAACCTGACCAATGGGAACTCGCTGCTCTAGAGTGGGAGCGGCGGGAGTCTGGGTCCCTCCCCCGAACTGCGAAGTAGACGCTACAACCTGAATCAATCCTGCCTGAATCAATGTACCAAACATGCTCAGGAACAGGGCCAAAGTCTCCTGACGGGTTGGGGTAGTAGTAGTCGTAGTTGGCGTATCAGGTGCCTGGACTCCAGCTGGGTCTGCTGGTGGTACCTCGGCGGCAGCTCGCATAGGTGCTCTCGCTGCACCACGTGTGCGTCCTCGACCTCTACCCTAACCTCGGGCTCTGACGGCTGCAGTAGGGGGCGTGGGTGCCTAATCATCTCGAGTAGCACGTTTCCTCTCTATTTGTGAGAGAATAGAAGGCAAAAGTTTAGGATTGTGATGTCAAAAATCTCGCACGACAGGGAAGTCAAATGAAGTGGAAATTTTCCTAATAGTTACATAGCCTCTCGTAGATAAATACATACGTCTCCGTACCGATCAGCGAAACTCTAATAAATCGGCTTGTGATCCACGACTCCTATGAACCTAGAGCTCTGATACCAACTTGTCACGACCCCAGCTCACCCTCCATGAACTATCGTGATGGCATCTAGTCTCTACAACTAGGTAAGCCTAACAATGCGAAAAAATAAACAAAACTGGCGGAAGAAATAACTTAAGACCAAGATTTAAAAAAATGGGAACGAAATGTAAAATGTCACTCGGCACATACAACACAATATCACAAACTTTTACAATACTATCTCAAAACCCAAAAACTCATGAAAACACAACCTGAGTGAAGTATAGTAAAAATGCTCTAACTCCAGAATGTCTACATCAACAATATAATAGAAGGGCTAATACTACTAGATAGAATAGAGATGGAGACTTTTCGATCTGCGAACGCGACAGATATACCTCGAAGTCTCCAAAAGCTCTCCCTACCTCAAGGATGGTAAGCCCAAGAAAAAGTACCTGGATCTGCACATAAAAAACATGCGCAGAAGGGGCATGAGTACACCACAACGGTACTTAGTAAGTGCTAAACCTAACCTCGGTCGGGTAGTGACGAGGAAGGTCAGGGCCCTACTGAGATCAAATAGGATATAAGGATTAACAATGTGAGTAAAACAGTATAAATAAGTGCAACAGTAAGAATTAACATAGCATTGAAAGAACAGCAACAACTAGGAAAGAGACAAACAAATAACGAAAAAAACACAGCTCAACACGGAGATGACAACCGGAGTACCTCCCAGGATACCGTCCTGTGGTTCCAATCACAACTATGCAGTGGATCTCCCGGGATACCGTCCCGAAGGATCTCTCGGCATCTCATCCCGTAGTCCAACTATCAACATGCGGAAGATCTACATGAAGTCTCGATCCGTAGTCCCCAAATATAAATATGCAAGGGGATCTATCGGGAATCTAACCCGTAGTCCCAAAGTAAATATGCAGGGGGATCTATCGGAAATCTAACCCGCAGTCCCAAAGTAAATGTGCAGGGGGATCTATCGGGAATCGAACCCGTAATACCAAAGTAAACAGACAAGGGGGAGCTACCGGAATCCCACATCGGTAGTCCCAATGTAAATACACAGCGACAGCAAGAAGATATTCAGAAATCAAATTTCATACCAAGGCACACAAGTAATTCTAGCATAACATGTTTCACGTAATGGAACCAAGGCAATTTAGTAAATAGAAAAATTTAAGTCAACTAAACATGCTTTTCTCACTAACAACCGGCTAAATTTTTGCAAGTATAATAAAGCAGGTAAGATAAGGAACTCAGTTTAAATACTTAAAGTATAACCAAATTTTCAACAATTAGCTCAAGTATGCGCTCGTCACCTTATGTACAGCGCATTCAACTACCAAATATCCCTCACACAAGGTTAGACAAGCCACTTACCTCGATCCGGCTCCAAAATCAACTTGAAACCACATGTTTGCCACAAGTATTTGACTCCAAATGGCCCAAATATATTTAATTTAATTACATATCGTAAATAACATCTCAAGCAACTGATTCTACGATTTAATTCAAAGCTAAGACGTGAAATTAGGTAAAATAACCAAAATGCCCCTCAGGCCAACATCTCGAAATCGGGTGAAATTAACATTTTAAGAACCCTCGTACTCTTATGAGTCTCACTATATAAAAATCTCCCAAATCAAATGTCAAAAACTCACTCAAAACTCAATAATTCGGTCTATAAAGTTTTATCAAATTTTCACTCAAAATCTAAAATTAAAGGAGGAATTCACGTTTAGATTAGTGGGTTACAAGCAAAAAGGTGTTTAGAATATTTACCCAATCGATGCTCCTGAAAATCACTCAAAATCTCGCTCAAATCCAAGCTCCCAAGCTTGAGTTTTGGTAAAAATGGTTAAACCCTCGATTTTGAAATTTTTATAACTGCCCAGATATTTAATGCATCGCGAACACGGAGGAAGTCTCGCGTTCGCGAAGAAGAAAAATGAAGAGCTACTCAAATGTCCTTCGCAAACGCGGAAGAGGAAAATATTGTGGCTCAGAAATTGCTCTTCGCGAACGCGTGAAACAGTACGCGAATACGAAGGGTGTACTTGCAAAGCTACGCGAACGCGATCGCGATCACGATGAGGAAAAATAGACACAGCCCTCAGCGCCAAATAATACTACGCGAACGCGAGGGCTTGGATGCAAATTCGAAGAAAAAAAACAAAGCTTCGTGAACGTGGAGGCATTAATGTGAACGCGAAGAAGGATATGTCTGTGAGCACGTGATTTTTTCCCTATATTAGAATTACTCCCAAAAAATACATAATAAAATATTTTTTGTTTGTTTGCAATTGTCATGAATTTTGTGTTATTTTTCTTTATTTGTTCGCATTTGTCTGCACGTGTTTGTTTGTTAAATTAATGAAAATATAAAAAATATATCGCATTTTCATTTTAGAATTTAATTTTACAATTAGGAGTAATTAAGTTTGTTCTAAAAAGATCGAAAAATCACAAAAAATATGTACTTTGCATTTGCGGCATTTAATGTCCAAATTGTGTGAGTTTATTTTTAATTGGTGTTTAAACTTGTGTGATAATTATTATTAGGAGTTAATTAGAATTTTCAGATAATATTTGATTTTATCATTTAAATTAGAATTCTGGTTTTATTAATTAGAAAATAAAGAGAAAAACCGGACTGGACTGTCCAAATTTGACCAAATCCAGGCCCAGAACATTTTTCTTACCCAGTCCAGGCAACCCTCTCGCGGAGTAAATGAAACAACATAGTATGAGGTTAAAACTACGTCGTTTCAGTATCCAAAGATCTCAGCCGTCCATCCCAATCAATCGAACGGTCCAAATCCCATCTCCCTCACCCGCCTAAACGACTCGACCCATTCCCACACCCGGTCCAGCCCCATCATCCCCCAAACGACATTGTTCCCTTTAAGCTAACTGATCCAGGCCGTTGATCTCGGTTGATCAAACGGCCAGGATCAATTCCTCCCCATAGTATATAACTACCAAACACACCCAGCCCCCCCTCCAAGCCAACCCCCCTTCTCCGTCTCTAACCTCTCAGAGACGATCCCAAGTAACACTGCTTTCAACCACCGAGCTTCACCCACCGGAAATTGCCTCACGGCGGTTCCGGTAATCCAGCCCCTCCCAAATTTACACCACTTATTCACCTCAACCTCCCCATTCCAAATATCCACTCCATCATCTTCGAATCCCAACCAGGCTCTTCGAATATTATCGAAGAATCAGACCCTAACCCTAGTTTGTCCGATGGCTACCAAATTAACACCATGCCACCCCTGGACCTCCCCCGTCACTCAAAGGTCGTTGGTTTCCTTTGAATCACCCCAGGATGCTTCGAATGACAATTTAACCGCATGAACCCTAGCGCCACCCTAAAAATCCTTGGTGGCGGAGCCAACCCTAAACCGTCCCAAATCAACACCAGTTGACCACCATGGCTCCCTCTTTCTTAATCCCTAGCCCGCTTCCCTCGAATGCTGTTGATGAGTCTCGAACAAAGGTTTTCGAGTAATGGTTTGAAGTTCGCTCAGAGACTGAGGTCAAAATAGACCTGAGTTGAGTGCTCTCGTTCGAGAACACTCGACTAAGGTCCATCTTGGCCCCAATTCCAAAAGGCATCGGAAGTTCGAACCCAAGCCCCGTTTAATTGATAGGTTTTTGCTTTATTTTTTCTTTTTCTATTTAGTTTTGTTCAGTAAATTCATCCTCCACTCCTTTATTATTTTTAAGTTTGAATGCTTTTGTGCCTACTCTGTATTGTGTTTCTTCTTTGTTTTCTGAATAATTCAAATCAGTCAGTGTTAGTAAGTTTTGTATAAAACTGTAGCTATTCCCGTAATTGCTTGCTATTTCTATTAGTTCAAAGTGTGTTATCTGTGATAGTCTATCATTTTGCTTATGAATTCAGTCTATTTTTCGTCAGTGCATTTACAGGGTCTGTTTGTTCTTGTTTAGGTTTTATGTTAGTTTATCACCCGAATCACTGAATCCTTTATTTTGTTGCAATGATGTTAGATTTAGTTTGAGTTCACTTGTTGATTGAATTTGATAGGCCGAATTGGATATAGCTGTGGGTCTGGGGCACATCGAAAGGGTTTGGGGTAAGATAGTATTTTCAGGGTTATTCACATTAGTTTAGGGGGTATTTTGGAGAATTAGATTACATAAATAATTTATTAAGGGCTGCTGAATACTTAAAGTCTATTAGTGGACTGAATTGAGACATTCCTAAGTGGATTGGAAAAGTTAAAAAGACAACTAGTAGTGGAGACAACATTTGCTATTTTTAAGGGTTAAAGATAGGATAGTTAATTGTCCACTAAGGCTTAAAATTATGAGAGGAAAGAGTTTGGAAAGGATATAAAAGGGCTGAAAAATCAGACGGAAAAGGGGACTTCTCCAGATTCTTAGAGCTAAGACCATAAGGGTGGAATACATTGATACACATAGAGTTTTGAGAAGAATACCATTTGAGAGAGCATTCTTAGAGCTTTTGAAATCAGTCTTAGGGGGCTTCTTTTAATCAGTTTGAAGGGAGTTCATAGTGAGGGTTGAGGTTCAGTTTTAAAAACAGACTAAGTTTCCTAGTCTCAGGCAGTCATTTTGGATAGTTTTTAAGAGTTTTAGAGAGTATTGTTAAAAGGCTTTTCCTGGTCAGTTGGAAAAGAAAAGATAACTGAACTTTGGAGAATAGGGATCAGTCTTTAATCAATCTTAGAGGTCAGTTTAAGAGGGCACTGTTTCATTGCTTCTTCTCAGATCATTTTTGGTTTCGAGTTAGAATTCAGTTCCACAGCCCATTTAAGATAAAAAAACAAACTGAATTCTCTGATTCTGTCCTGCATGTGAAATCTGATTGCTTTGGGATCCATTTGCTATGGGTTTGTTGGTTTGAGTCAGTTGGTGGACCAACTGGTAGTTCATACTTCAGTCCCCTGATTCATTTCTGAGTGTTGGTGTTGTTTTGAGGCTATTCTATCGACTCTGTTTGGTTTTCAAGCTTTTTGGGTTTCAAACTTGGTTTGAATTGCTACTGTTAAACTATGGTTGATTGTTGAAGTTATTGCTACTGCTGATCTTTCCTGTTTTCTTAATTTTCTATCTCAGGTACACATTTCAAGCCTATGTTGATGTATTTATTCCTGTTGAAACATGAGATGAAAATGGAAGCCACATTTCTGCTGAAGTTTTTTTTTTGTTGTTTTAATACTTATATCTGTTTTATATAGTTTATATGTTTTGATGGATCACTGTAGATAAACTAGGAATGATTCCAATTATAATGGATGTATACTGTTAATCTGAAATGGCGTGAATGGTAGTTAGTACAGTATGTTTGTTTAATTTGAGTAGATTGTTGGGCTGTTAAACTGAAGATTATTCATTGGCTTCAGTATAGTGTAGTTTGAATTTTTTTATGTAGTTCAACCTTTCGAAAATAGGATGAAGCCAGAACAGGGAATTGTTTTCTCCTGAAACTTGTGACCTGCGTTCATAGCTAATAACCGGAATTCGAATTACTGTGACTAGGCAACAAAATAACGCATATGGTGTTAACAGATGCAAATTGATATTCAACTACTGACTAGAATCCAGTTTTAATGAGTTGCGTGTTCCTGCTTAGCATTCTGATTCAATTACGCTGGGCTAGTGCTATATCGTTAAATAGTTTAGTCATATTGAGTAGGGCTCAGGGTTAAATTCAGGTTGTTTGTTTGTTTGCAAATCATTGAGTGCAGTCGTGCAAGCAAATGCAATTAATTGGACTTGGATGAAAGAATTCAATTCATAGTTTAGCATAGCATAATTCAAATCATATTTAATTAGGATTTCTCTTTTTAGAGACAAATAAAGTAGAGAATCATAGTTGCTTTTAGGTTTACCCTTTTTAATAATAACGAGATGAGCCTCGCCAAATAATGCACAGATTGCGGGACCCTCAATAAATGGTTATAATAAAATACTTAGAGTTCGGGATGCGCTATTTAGTGAATTTCATTGCCTCCCATAAAGTTAATAATACGCTAGTTGTTTTAGGCCCGACATTCAATAATTTTACCTTCCTAAACTCGGGTGTGCATTTCATGTGACCCAAATCCAAATCCTAAAACGTTGGATAAAATATGTTTCGGATTGCGGGCGCATTTCATGTGACGCGATCTAAAGACATATTTTAAACGATGTTCAATTTTTCTTAAAAAATAATAATAAAAGCGGTTTACGGTTAAAAAGCACATAAGTTAAAGCATGTTGTAAAATCAAATAAATAAGCCAAATATGACAGTTGAGTGACCGTGCTAGAACCACGGAACTCGGATATGCCTAACATCTTCTCCCGGGTTAACAAAATTTCTTATCCGGATTTTTGGTTCGCGGACTGTAATATAAAGTCCATTTTTTCCTCGATTTAGGATTCAAACCGGTGACTTGGGACACCATAAATCTCCCAAGTGGCGACTCTGAATCTCTTAATAAACGAATCTCGTTTCGATTGTCCTTTAATTGGAAAAACTCCCTCTATTACGCCCCTTCACGGGGTATAGTAGGCGAAAAAGGAGGTGCGACAGCAAGCTGTCACACCTCCTTTTTACCTACCGCACCCCGTGAAGGATGTAGTAGAGGGAATTTTTCCAATTAAAGGACAATCGAAACGGGATTCTTTTATTAAGAGATTCAGAGTCGCCACTTGGGAGATTTATGGTGTCCCAAGTCACGGTTTGAATCCCGAATCGAAGAAAAAATTGACTTTATATTACAGTACGCGAACCAGAAATCTGGATAAGGAATTCTATTAACCCGCGAGAAGGCGGTGTTAAGCATTCCCGAGTTCCGTGGTTCTGCAACAGACCTGAAGCAAAATCCGTCATTTTTTAAACAACTTAAAATGCTCCGTTGAGCATCTGAAACACACCCGAGACCCCCTAGACCTCAACCAAACCTACGGACATATCCCATAACATCATTTAAACTTGTACCAATTCTTAAACCACCTAAAACAACGTCGAAAACTCGAATTAATCAAGGATTTAAACTTAAGAACTTCAAATTCCCTCAAAATACGCTTTCGATAAAAAACCTAACCAAAACACGTCTGAATGACCTGAAATTTTGCACACACATCCCAAATGACATGAATGAGCTACTGCAACGTCCGGAATTCTATTCCGACCCGCGGATAAAAATCTCACTATCGGACCGAAAACTTTAAAATTCCAACTTTCGGCATTTCAAGCCTAAATTAGCTACGGGCCTCCAAAACACATTCCGAACACGCTCCCGACCCCGAAATCACCTAACGAAGCTAACAGAACCATTGGATTTCCGTTCCGAGGCCGTCTTCATATTGTTCCGACTATGGTCAGTTTTCCAACACTTAAGCTCTCATTTAGGAACTAAGTGTCCCAAAACTCTCCGAAACTCAAAATCAAACATCCCGGCAAATCAAAATAGCAGAAATAAACTTGGAGAAAGCAGTTAATAAGGGATCGGGACGTTAATTCTTAAGACGAGCGGTCGACTGATCACATACGCCTACATAAGTTATGCCATGTACTTGAAATAATGTTTTTTATTATTGTTGTTGCCACTAGTTAATTAAACCATTCCAAAAGAACTAATCCATGAAAGTTCAATTCACAAGAAGCTACAAGACGCTGGCTCAGCTCCAGGCCTCTAGCCATTGGGCCACATCAATCTGTATATTCGTAAACTTTTTTGTTGTTTTTCTTCGAATGACACTAGTGAAGACAAAGTTGGCGTTTGGACATGAATTCCACACAAAAAAAAAAATTCAAATTTGGAAATTCACTACAATTTGAATTGAAGATGAAGTTGTGTTTGATTATAATTTTTACAAAATATTTAGATGTCTTTTTTTTAAAATCATGAAATATGATTTATACCCCGCAACTTGTAAAAATATATCAAAACCACCCCAATTTGATTATCATACTTGAAATAAACAATCAAACATGATATTGTTAACTGTTACTCCCTCTGATCCAAAATAAGTTATTTTTTGGCCTTTTTTTTGTGGTTCAAAATCAGTTTTTTTTTCAGATTTCAAGAATGAATTAATTACTTTTTTCCTATATTACCCTTGTAGTAAATAGGGTTGGAATATGTGTCAGGGGTGTTTATGTGAGATAGTAAAGGTTAATATGGTCAATTTCATTGCTAATTAATGCTAAAAGGTGGATTTCTTAATCTGTGTGAAAACATCCAAAAAATCACTTATTTTGGACCGGAGGGAGTATCATATTCTAATTTACTGCAATACACAGAAGATGCAAAATCAATATCACATTTTCTTACATAGTCCGCTTCCCACAGCTATTACCAATGTCATCAAACATGTAGGTTAATAATTGATGGGGTCATTTCAAAAATTTTAAAGGCAAATTGGTACAATTAAAAATTAGGAAATTCTCATTTCAAGTGAATTTAGAATAATTGGGAAGATTTTAATAACCAAATATTATTTTTAAAAAAGAAAAATTTTGTATGTCCAAACGGGCTCTAACTCTTCTTTACGAATTGAAAATACAGTACTATTTGCTATGTTATTTTAGATCATGTATTAATAATCACATGACTAACTATATTTAAAAATTCATAAAAAGCAGTCCCTATAAATAACAATGGCTAATAATTCAAAATATTTTAAAATATCGAAAAAAAATTATAGAAAGATAAAGAGATGGATCCAGGATTTAAATCATAAACCGCTATATTTTTAGGTAATTAACTCTTATCATCTCATCATTATAGTAATGTTTGCAGAATTCAGAATTACAAAAAGATGTCAAAAATAAAATAGTCCTTTGGTTTTAAAAGAGAATGCATTTTCGGGGAAAATACTTTTCGTAATCCCTCGTAGAAAATCATTTCTCAAAGAAAACATTATTTTAGAAAATGGATTACATCATACTCCACACGCACCATAATGTGTACAAAATTTAAATGAGTTAATATCCTAAACTATTAAGTTTTTGTCAGTTCCCTACTTAAACTATTCGGTGTCCTAAAAACCCTCTGAACTATTGCCCTTAATATTAAAACCCCCAAAATTATATTCTTAGAGGTGCGTCTAGACCACGCTCCTAATTGTCTAGAAAACATGCCACGTTGCAATACACATGGCTATTTGGCTCAGCCTAAAACCCGCCTAAACTATCTTTTTTTTTTTGTCAGTTACTAATTTAAACTATCTGGTGTCCCCAAAATCCCCCTGAACTATATTTTCCTATATATTAAAAATCCATGTTGGACTTTTAAAAGTACGTCTGTCTAACTATATTAACTTATGATTTGTACAAAGTTTTTAATATAGTTTACTTGTGATGTATTACTCTTGAATGATTGATTAATTCTAAGAGTTTTGGCCAAAATAATATCTAATGTAATATGTTTTAGGTTTAATTGTGATTGTGCTTTATGCTAGATTCCAATTGATAAGTCCTTATTTTTATTCACTTTGTAGCATAGTTAAAATATAAATAAAGGCATATAGTATTGTATTTCTTAAAGTCATCTTGTATTACATAAAAAAGATTATGCAAAATAAAATTTCTCAAATAAAAAATCAATAGCCCAACAGTTACATTCTCTAATTCCAGATTACGTAAAGAAGGTTCAAGAAATTCAACTTTATTCTTAACAAGTTGTTTAGTTTAATAAGAAAATTTAAATTGGTATTCTTTCAACAATATGTGTAAGACATGAAAGAATACTAAAACAAGAAAGAGATTATATAATTTCGGAGGAAACAAGCGAGGGAGAAATTTTTTCAGATGAAACCCATATGGAGAACGGAAGAAAAAAGGTTAAAAATGAAGAAGAAGGTGAAATGCAAAGAAAAAAGGTGAAAAAATAAGAATGGTGAAAATGAGAAAGAAAGATGGATATAATTGAAATAAGGAGAATATTTATTAAAAAATAAATCTGAAAGAGGGTTAGGCTAATTTGCCATTGTTTTTTGTTTGATGGGCCATTTTGATGGTTTTTTCAGCTATCATGCGCTCCCAAGCGAGTATCTATACATGTTATGCCAGGTCATCGACGAAAGTGTTTTAATACGAGCATCAATAAAGTTTAGGAGATTTTGGGGATACCAAATAATTTAAATAAGAAATTAACAAAAATAGATAGTTGATAGTTAAAAGGGGTTTTAGGTATTAACTCAATTTGAATTCCTTCCAGTGTCACATCATACTTGTACTACCAATAATGCCCTTACGGTGTCCGCCTATATAAACCCAATTCAGGCGCGAAAGGATAATTATCATTTCAAACCCACATTAGGCAGAAGCAAGGAAAAGGTGGTGATCGAAACTCGAAGCTTTCGAAATCATTGGGAATCGAAATTGAAGTCGTCCTTTTCATTCGATCGTACACATTCACCAGGTTTCGCAGATTCGGATTGTTTTTGCTTTTACTTCGATTCTGTCCGTACGTATCAAACTGTGAAATGTTTAATCGAGGAAATTTGGCAATTTTTTATCCATTTTCGCAATATCTGAGCTGTGAATAACTTTAATTTTGTAATTTTGATGAATCGGCGAAGAGATCAAGTCCTTCTACTTGTGACGTTAATTTTAATGGTATCGATTTACTAATCCTCAAGTTTATGAGACATTTTTTCTGTCATTTATTTTCGATTCATCAATTTGAGTATATTTATGCTGCGATTTGAAACTTTAGGATAAAAGTAGGAGATGTATTCTAAGATTGATATATATATATATATATATATATATATATATATATATAAAACTCGCACTGCTTTCAAGTTTCAAGAGCTAGCTTTCACACTCCTTCTATAGATAGAGAGACAGATAGAGAGAGTTCAAGCTGTGTTACTATCTAGATTATCTTTAGTCAGTCAAATAATTTACTTACATGCATTTGCACGAACTGCTGTTGTGCATGTATACTGTATGCTTCAATATAAGTTAGAATGCAATTTATTTTCGCGTAGCCTTGTTATTGTATTCGGACCAGTAGGTTTAATTTAGAATTTTTAAAGATCTCATTTATCATCTGTCTTTAAACTTATTCATTTTTTCTTTTGCATTAATGAGTTAATCATGTTATTTAACTTCGGGAATTCGTTAAAATTTGTCTGAATAGCAATATCATTTAGAGTCTCCTTTGTAACTGGCAGGAAACTTAATCTCTGATCCTACAGAGGCAAATCTCCACTTGGCTAAGTGAACAGTGACTAGTGTGCTTTGGTTGGAGCTTTAAAACAGAACTTTGATATTAGCTCTGAGATTTGAAAACAGATATAAGATACATATGGTTCTCTTTTTGTGTCATGCTGCCTTCAAATAGCCTCTGGAATATGTTGTTTTCTTGTTTGGTTAAATTTCATAGCGTTTAATTGTCCTATGAATTGCAAATTCTCCAACCCCTTAAAAGTAGTTACCAGAAAAGTTCGCTTCCAGATTTCGACATTCAAATCAGATATTTTGTTATAGACACTTGTTACAGACAGAGGGAACTTAAAGTTTTGCATAAAATGAGTGTGCTTGTAGATTTACTCTCGCACTCCTTTTTGTTCCACCTTTCTATTTGTGTTCTTCATGACACCATGTATGTTACTCCTTTGCAAAATAAATTTGTGCTTGGTCTGGTCAAGCCTTGCTAGGAGATGATGCTTTGACTCCATAATCCATATTGCAACTGTTTTCTGATGCAAAAATGTTGAAACAACCATTTAAGTTTTATGACTCGACAACAGTCTTATATCAAACTACTTTATCACCTAAAAAAGTCTTATTTCAAACTATCAGAGTGTCGTGCAAGAGCTGTGGTTCTTTGCTTCTAGTTTTGTAGTTCTGTTATATGTTCTCTTCGAATTACTGCTCTTTCACCTACCTTCTTGAAGCCCTTTGAGATCCTGACGCTTTCTGTACAGATGGCAGAATCTCAAAAGGGAGCAGCTTCAACAGTCAAATCAAAAGAGAAAGATTCATTACTTGGTACTTAACGTTTCTTTTGGGTTCACACTAGATGTAAACCTATTGTAGAATTAAACACTGAAAACTGCACTTCTTAAAGCTTAAAAATATCTGATTTCAACATGAAATACCTATTAGAACAGATAGCTTCCTTGAACAGTATTGCCATGTAATACCACTGTTTAAATAAAGTTACAAAAGACAATCTAGATGAGATTCACAATGCTTAGTTTTTTGTACTTGTATACAAGAAACGTTCAGATATAAAGCTTTTTGAAAATGAAAATGTCAGGATCAACAGTATATGACGCCAGTCTTTAAATAGGAATGCTACGTTGAAGTATGGCAACTTGATGGATTGTAACGTGCAAAATGTCCAATAATATACATAGTGGGGGAACAAAGTAAATAGAGATACATTCTTTGTTGCAGATATTTGTCAATGAGTTTATGTTTATCCGTGCCTTTCTTTATATACTCCGTATCTCGAGTACTACAGATATTGAAATTTTTAATCAGTCACTTGGATAATTACTATTTACATTATGTTGTGACAGATCTGGATATTGGAGATGACTTTCTTAAGTCGTTGAAATCGATGTCTATGGGAAATGATGCAATGGATTTCGACTTTGGGCCTATATCCAAAAATAAGAAAAAGACATTCAACTTTGACAAAGAGTAACCTCTGCATAGCCTTGTGTTGTTATTTCTGATTATGTAATTAATTAATTTTCTTAAGCTGCTGCATCAGAATACTCGCATTTATTATTTTCATTTATTTCGTCCATTACTTTTTTGTTGGTATTTGGAACTAAGGTTTCTGTCATTAACTTGCAAGTCTCTCTATCTCTCTTTTACGGTATTACTCTCTGTAAAAATTTGCAGTTTCTTTGTGACAAACAATTTTCGCAACTTGATTCTGGACAAGCTATAGAATGTTGAATAGAGAAGGAATGACACATTACCTAATTCTGGCATTGAACTTTCTTTAGGGATATGGATTTCAATCTTGATAGTGATTTTGGCAAGATATCATCCTTCAACATTGACATGCCAGATCTTGATATCTCTTCCCCATGTAAAAAGGATCGAAAATCAAGGGAGACATCAAAAAAAGAATCCAAAGGTGCTGTCAAAAAAAAGAAAGGAGATGACTTCAATTTTTCATTTGATTTTGAGTATGTACTACTTTTATGCTCCTTCTACTGTGCTCCATATTTCTCTAGCTTCAGTTCATGAAATATCAACATGACTCAATAGTTCCACTGTAACTAAGTGGAGTATCCCCAACTGTGTTTGGTCCAGGTTGGATAATTTCGGTTTTGGGTCAAGCCAGGAGAGTAGAGAAAAGGCGAAGAACAACCAAGAAAAGGATAGATTCAGTTTTGGGTCAAGCGGGGAGACTGGGGAAAAGGCGAACAACCAAGAAAAGGAATGTTCTTCTAAGAAAAGTGGTAATGAAGGCTCTGGAAGTCATCTGAATGAAGACCTTGCTTCTTTAGAGGACAGGACAGCCCAGAAACACATTGCATCGGACGCTGGGATGAATTTGACTATCGATTCTCATATTGGCATAGATAAAAATCATGACACCACAAAACATAGTTTGCCTTCAAACCATACTATGAGCAATAACGACACTTCAAAGTTGCAATCAGTTAGTGATGAAGTTGCACTGGAGAAAGCAAAAAGTTTGTTGCAGGAAAAAATATCCACCGGCACTCAAGAAGCAGTTAGCCAAGTAGAGGGAACTTCTTTGATATCACGGAGTGAATCAAGGAGTGATACTTCTTCTGGTTTACAGCAACATGTTAATTCGGCTGCAGATGTTACTTTCTTAGGTGTAGGAACAGACGTAAACAAAAAAGTGCTTTTGGACTCGGACAAAAACTACGAGAAGGCAGTTTTAGAAAGTTCATTTTTGGAGGATGTTGCAACATCAATGAAGAATGCTAGTGAAAAGAGCATCCTTGAAAACGATAAGCATGTTTTGGAGACCAATAAGGACAGGACTCAGACACATTCCAATAGTATGTACATTGCAAATGCTACAGAAGACAAAATGCAAGACATCAAAGTCGGTAACGAGATTCAGAGCCCAACTTCTGAGCTTTCTGCATCCTCGTTAAGCAAGTAGGTCATTATGGACCATTTCCCTTCTGTTCATTCACCCTTACTGTCCATGATGTCTAACTTGGAAACTGCAAAGCTTAGCTTTCGTAGAGAACAGTATAAAATAAGTCTCTGTCCTGCATATTATGAAATTGTGGTGTACTTGCTTTTTCTGAAATTGTCGCAGTGGAATAGTAACTGAAGATTTGACAGCAGAGAAAAGAAGAGACACTGGTGTCATCAGGTCAAAGTTTTTTATGCCATCAATTAAACCTGCAGCTCAGATGCAGAAGACAACATCATTGACTGAGACAAAAGTTTCTGCATTTGGTAACAAGAGAGTTGGCTCCATAACACAGAGTCCTTCAGATGAAATAATGTAAGCCAATGGTGTAAACTAGACAAATTTTTTAGACAGTTTATATGATACAATTTAATACAGATCTCAAGATAACAAAGATGATGAAACTGGGAGCAAAGCTGGTTTCCCCACAGACTCGGGATCACTGCCAATGATTAACCCTCTTCAGACAGGAAGTCAGGAGAGCCACCAAGTTTTAGGCGTTACTATGTAAGTTTTTAGTAACTTACATTTGTATCATGCTTAAATTTTCAAGCTTCAGTTTACTTACCTGATTGTAATTTCATGGTAAATGCAAGAATTCTAACATTTGTTGTTGATAACCCAAATACTTTAGGAAGGACTCCCAGTTGGATGGTGAGGAAAACATAAGAATGTTGATTGGTTCTCTGAGACCAAAAGAACAAAAACCAAAACAAGGAAAATCTGTTCCTGAGATAAGCAAAGCAAGCAGTAAAGATCTTTTTACTTTCAGGTCTCACCGTCTTGCCCATCAGATTGATATTTCCAACAGATTATGCCATTGAATTCACCAAGTAAAATGCTTGAGATGCATAGAAAACTTTTCTTAGCATGCATGGACTACTTTAGCTGATCTTGTTTCTTTGTTTCTTTTGCAGTATCTTTTCTGTTTGGATGCCCGCACCTAAAGAATTTCACATATTTATCTTATTTACTTGTTTGAACTTTTTCTCTTAAACTAGTCATGTTTGTTGTATATGGAGATCATTTCACCCAAAACTATTAGTATATAAGATATTGTTTGGCATTCTAAGTAGATTAAGAAGTCATCTTATATTTAATGAATGATAATGCCATATATCTAAGCCATAGACACAACGCTCTGATATTGTGCTTAAATCCAGTTAAGTCCTCTCTTGGTCAATGAAAATAGAAATATTTTCTAACCAAAAAAAATCGTTGGCATGTTTTCCTTCAGTTCCCCGGTAAGTCCTCCTAGCAAAAGTCAACAGACAACTACGTCCTCCCCATGCAGCGTTGCTGTAACAAGAAACATAACTCCTATTCCAACTGCAAAGAATACTCTCAACGAAGGAGACAAAAAACTGCCTATTAAAGTTGCCAGGAGGACTCTAGACACATCCAGCCTGAAAATTTCAGCGTACCATACTGATTTTCTTTCTGCTACCTGTCAAATTCTTCAAATATGGAGACCTCATTTTTCTGAAATCTTTCAATCAATCACATGCTCCGAATGCAGAAAACTTGGTGCAAAGCCCGAGACATCTCGGACAGTGTTGCAAAAAAATATGAAATCCTCAAAAACTGTGGTGGACCAGCATGGTGGTTTTAAAGCTATTTTACAAGCCAAAGACAATAATTGTACAGAGAGGCTGAAGCAAATGCCTGCTAACTTGTCCATCAAGAGGAAAGCACCAGAGGTCTGTTTTCCTTTTCTCCACCGCTTTCCCTTGCAAAAGAATACCTTTTCTGCATATTCAAATAACAAGTATAGGACATCTTTGTCACTTGTGATAGCACCTAATGCAGACGAATTTGGATTTGACGATCCTACTTCCGTCAAAGCGTCTTTCGCACTCACCCAGTGAAAGCAGGTTCTTCTGTAAAATTAGATAACGCACATCTTTTCTTCACCAATGCTGAACCTAGGTGTGATTACTCCTCAAAATTATACAGGGGTTCCTCTGAAGGTACAGAAAGGATAAGTCACAAACAGGTGATTGATAGAAATGGAATAGATATGGATGTTTGATATAGTTTCCGAAGTGTCTCCCATACATAGGAGCGTAGAAGCATGTCAACCTTTTAAAGTTCTCCATCATCCTTCATTGATAGGTTAATGATCATGAACATACTGGAAATGGTAATAAGACCAGTGATTATGAAAATTGCCATATCTCTTCACGTGATGTTCCTATGGAGATGGACATCAAAGAGTTAGGATGCCCTTTTGTGATAGAAGATGACGACAACATAAAGAAGGCTGAGGCTCTTTCAAAGGATCTCGATGATGTAAGGAGTGCTTCCTCGCTATTTTTGGTTCTTCCTTGTTTTCTGCTTGCTGGTGTAAGTATCTTTTCAGATGTTATGAGAACTCATGAATTAAATCACTGCTATAATTGTGAAAAAGGTAAATTCTTGTTCAGCCAGTACTTTTCTACTCTAAACAAGTAACCAGACAGCATACACTTCATTTTTTAAGTTTGTCAGAGACCTAGAATTGCATGATATGTACCACCTTTCCATTGCATATTGGCTACACGAACAATGAAAAAAATGCTGCATTCTCTCTCAACTTGTTTTCTGTTGGAAACTTAGACATATCCTCTTTGGTCCTACAAACTGTTACAGTAGTTCCTTTCTAAGTTGCTCCGACACTTCAGTTTAGGTGCCGCACCCGTGTCGACATGACACTAGTATGGGTGTGGGTATGAGATCCGGTACGGATTTGGTCAAACAATTTTGGGTACTTTGACCACACTGGACGGAAAAATTCGATACAAGATATAATTTGATTCCCGAAATCAGAACCAAAACTAGGATAAATTTGAAGAAAATAACATACCTTATCTAATACATCAATTCTTTACTTATTTACAACTTGAGAATAAAAAAGAAATCCACACTTTACAAGCTATACGTAAGTATTCCACTAAATTTCTTACAAATTTAGAGATTATATATTTTTATTTTATTTGAATTGATTTTAGATGTATCCCCGCACCCGTATCCATACTAGGATCCGTATCCCCGAATCTTAGCATTTACATCTCGAAGGATCCGACCTCTAGATCCGCACCCATGTCGGACACCCGCACCCGTGTCCAAGCAACTTAGGTTCCTTTTAGGTTTATGTATTTGGATCTGAATTTTCTTACCATCCTTTTCATTGAATCAATCTTAGCTAGAGTTCCACTTTAGTGAAACCTTCAGTATACTCGAAAGCAGGTTTGCTCTTTTTAACTGCACCTCGGAATTTCAAGAGGCATCCATCAGTTTGACAAAGAAAAAATGGACACGAGAATTACAAGCCAGTTTAGATGGTTATTCTGATTTTATTGGTGGATATTTTATATGTCTCTTATATAAGCGGAATTGAAATGGGGTCCCCAAAGCCAATTGGTGGATGCATTAATTAGTGTCCTAGCCCACCATCTATTAATGCTTTCAAGCCGAAAATTGAAAATTCAAAGGTTACGTGGTGCAATAAGTCTATATGCTTCAACTTAGTTGGCTCCTTTTTCTCCGAGCAAGCAACAATTTGTTCTTTGTTGAGGCCTAGACCGGGGCAGGTGAGAAAGTGTCATGCCTGATCATAGTTTATTATGTTTCCAGATGTGCAGCATGCTGAGGAAAAAACAGGAGGAGGCAAAAGAACTATTAGTTCGTGCTGTTGTGAACAACAATAAGCTGCTACTGCTTAACCATCCCATTTACGAAGAGAAGATATCCTTATTACTGAACTACTGTCACACTCTTTCCTTTTCACAATTTTCAATTCTTTAGTCTAAATATGGTCATGTATGCCTTCACCACCTAGAACATACACAGGGTTCAGAAATTCGCTGCTGAGTTGATGATGAGGTACCAACTAGCAATATCACACTAAGACAACATAGAGGTATTTTTCTCCTCTGTGTGTGTACATGCTGCAGAAAAGACTTGAGTAGTTAAATACGTATAACTACTAACGCCATGTAGTTTCAGGCAGAGCTTGCTGCTGACTGTTCTAATGCAATCGCAAAGAATCTCTTTTCCTTGCATACCTCCGGGTGAAGAAGCATTGAGTTCACAAGTGCCAAAGATGACTTTGGTGCTAATAACAAACTAAAGTGATGTTTGAGCTAGGTTACTCTTGTAGGCAGATCTGTGACTGAAAGAGAAGTCGAACTTTTACTCGATTTCATCTCATTAAACGTCCGCATCGTAGAATCTGTCCTTGTACAGATATTGGCAGTTTGCTTATACTAAGATCAACTGAAGATATTGAACATCTTAGTGTGCTTTTTGCACTATCATTTTGTGCTTCTTTACAGATTCTCCCCCTTTGGAAACATTACAAAGCAGCACCAAATGAGATAATAGCTCTCTGTGACTGTTGTAATACATATGCTATTCATATCCAAATATGGGTAGTCAGCCCACGATCTTAATAAATTCATAACTGTATGAGCTGAAAGCTGAGAAAACACAACGAACAGGTTAAACTAAATTGGGGAAGGAGATAACTGTGTTTTGTGGGCATAAATCTGTATGAAATTTTAAAAGTGAAATGAAAGTAAACTCTAGAATCTTTGTCAAACTATCAATTAAGTATAGATTGTTGTAATTTTATCTTTGGGGAACCATCTACTCACATCGTGGATCTCTAGATGGGACATTTATTACAGAAAATAAGAGGTAATAGGTGCTACAGAATAAGGCAGGACATTGGATCATGCCTTACCAAATCTTGTTGCAGGAGAAAGAGATTTCCCTTTGCAAAGATGAAGGAAACAAGAGTAGAGAAGATTGAAAGAGGTTTCCCCTTTTTAGAGATGAAGGAAACCAGAGTGGAGAAGATTAAAGAAAACACAACTATAAGTCTTAGCTTTATACTCCTCAGGCTATATTGCAATATAAGTGATGGAACTAAAAGTTGTATAGAAGTAAAACAAATACTCTGAAAACTTATTTACCTAATTGAAGATCTAATATTAGGGATACCAGGCTTGTCATATTGAGCAATTTACGAGCATGAGAGTGAAGTTGCATGAAGTTAACAAAATCCCATGAAAACATGTTAACTGCATATGTCTCCAGATAATCAACCATTGAGTTGCCTCCTCGCAGATATGTTGAATCTGCACCATGATATGTCTAATGTGTCCGGATATTTGTTCAGTCAAATTCATCAATGGCTATGGAGGTTCTCATTTCCTATTGAGGAGTTTTCGTTCGGCATCCTATCATTGTCAATAATAATTTATTGTCCACGCCATTGTGCAGCTTATAAATGAACGAAGCCTTTGGAAAGTTGGTTTAAAGCTAGCAAAGTAATGCTGTTGAAGCATGTATCAAGTGAATATTGCTATCTGTGATAATGAACCAGTATCCACATAATCCAGGGTTGTCACTAGAAGCTCCATCAATATTGCATATGCATTTAGAAAATATCAAACTAAAAAAAGGTATTTAAAGTAGAAGTTGAAAGAATTGTTTGTGGAAGATGAGGATTCACCCAATCTCTATAAGGTCTCAACCACGTAACTGCAGTGTATCTGATCAGTGAGTGACGGTTGATAATTTTCAAAAATCTTATTATTGTTACAATTCATCTATGCGTGGATAATGAAATGGCCAGTAGATTGAGTAGCTCATTTTCTTAGTAACACTAAGAGAAACAGGGAAGTGTTTGACCAGGGATTTATAGGTTTCTTGCAAGAGAAACAGGGTTATCTAGAATGTCAAATTCGTATGTACTTTCTTATTTTATGGAAGGTTAACTTTGGGGGATGCAAAGGTTACTGAACATCCTAAATTCTTGAGCAGAATATAGTTCTAATAGAAAAAGGAAAAACGAAAAATTGGAAGATTCTGGTTGCAATCTTATTCTATTTTCATTCCCCTGCTATGCTGAATCTATGTTAAGTGAAGAAGGCTATTGTCGCTCATATAGTAAGTTTGGCTGCATTTAAGTATTGACATGTCAATCTTGAATTTGCACTCTTCATCGGAGTTGGACTTCTCAATTTTCTGGACAATGAGATTGCAATAAAGTAGTCTCTTTAAGTTTTGACAAGAAGATTATTAGAATACTTAATTTGGATAATCTTGTACAAAAGGATAGCTCAGTGCACGAAGCATTCCATATTCACGCAAGGTCCGCGGAAGGGCTGCATCCCAAGGGATGTGATGTAGGCAGCCTACCCCGATGACAATGTGGTACAAAGATCTTAAAATTTTGTTCTGATCCACAACTTTATTGCTGATGTTGAGATGCTGTTTGCATGTCAGTTCCTATTGGCTTCTGCATTTATAAAAGCTTTCTCTTAATATTGCTTGGCTCACTGTATAAGTTTCATGTTTATCAGAATGAGCCGTTCAGCCAATGAGTCTGCATCCCCATCAGCATCTATTTATATTTGATGAATCCATGCTGTAAATTCATTATTTTTATCAAAGTCATCCTCCACCATCTGTCCATGTCATTTCCTAGATGTGGTCCTAAGTAAATCCTTATGCATTGGCTAAAAAAGCAAACTTAAAACCTGTTACCATAGGCTGACACAAAGAGGATTTACATTTATCCTAGGTATCTCTTGGGAAGAATTAACTTAAATTCGTGAATGGACTGTGCAGACCTCATCCCTAAACATTACTGGATAAGTGAATTTTATTTGGATTCAACTGCAAATGAGGACGTCGAAAGTATACTTTTTATGTAAAGTCAAAAAAGATTGTGCTTATTGAATCACTTTCCTCTTATTAAAGGTTTACACCCCTATAAAAATATATCGACCATTACGAGTAGTCACAGAAAGAAATGTATATAACGAAACTCTCCAGCTCTTCTGAAACACTTGAGTCTTGTAGCTGACTGGTTGCAAATACTTGTATTATAATACAATGTCTAGCTTCCAGTATTTAGCCTGCATTATCTTGCTCTTGTTCTCATCTGCATTTATCGAGGCTCGCTCCCTCAGGTCTATTAGGATTGCCAGGGAAGCATTAGAGGAACAATTCGAAAGAGAGAAGACGAAATATAGCACCGGTGATTGGCCTGAGCGAGTGAGTCCAGGAGGACCTGACCCTCATCACCATTTTAAACACTTCTGATCAGAAAGTTGTATCGTCTTGCCACAGCTGAGGAGTATAACTGGGAAGCACAGAAATCAAGAATCCTGATCTTGCATTAGTGTCCAAAATTGGTGTGTAGATGTGTGATTATATAAGTTTTTACTTTTGTAATAATGTGATCTGATGCTTTGGACATTTCCCTCGAAGCTTTTCTAAAGGCAAAGAAAAGAACATTAGTACACTACAGCCCTTGTTGTAATAAACTTTTTAGATGTTAAGGAAAATATTTCTCCAGTGTGATTTCTTAAATTGTCGTTTTCGTCAAGTTTCTCTTTATTTTGCTGAACTAATTCTCATATTTGTGACTTTTACGGCTTTCTTTTAGTCGGTTTAATATTCTTCAGCACAGGGTAAACTAAATGATGTCGAATACATTCAAGCATTTCAGATGAGTGCTTGAGAACATTGCTGATAAAGTCATATTCTTTTGTGTCAATTATTTCTTCGTACGTTGTTCACTTTAAGGTTAATACTCAAACTTAGCTGAACAATGGAAACCTCTGGATCACGAAATTGTTAATGTCATGAAAAACTTTTGTCTGGTCTGATTTTTAATAGTCTTGAAACAGTATCTAAGTAGGAATTCAAATAAAACAATGGAGTATCAGATTATATGATGCTATATTACGATTGATAGTGTAAAATAATTTTTATGTTATCATGTCACCTAAAGATTACTACAAACAATTTTTTCATAATAACTAGAATCTGTAGCTTGAAAAATAAAACAGCCAATTTGAACAACGAAGTATATAACACTAAGGGGTCGTTTGATATTATGCATAAGGCAAAATAATTTTTGGATAAAAATTTATTACTGCCTTATTCCCTCGTTTGGTTATTAATCGTGAGTTAAAAATAGTACTGGGATAACTTATACCTGTCGGAGGGTAAAATAGTAATTCCAGGATAAATCAGTAAAATTGACAATCTCGGGATTAATACAACATGCCAAGCAATCAATGAGAAATCACACCATGAAAACTAATCCGAGCATAACTAATCCCAGTATAACTAATCACAGCATAACTAATCCCGACATAACTTGTCTTCAAACTAAACGACTCCTAATAGTGTAAAAAATGCAGCACCGTATATAAGTTAAATCCTATTATGATTCGATCCAACATTATTTTTTTTTCCAAGTAATATTGGAGGATAGGCCGGATGATGGGTTCTTTGGGAGCATCCAAGGGGCATAAATGATGGAATAAGTGACCATTTTCTCAGAGATTCTTGGTATAAGCTAAGCACTTAGTTGATATTATTTTATTGAGATCCTATTGCAAGACTACGTTAGGACGATTGACCAAAGAAAAATTTGCAGATTATTTGGGAAGATCAGATTTAATTAATTGATGATTAAAAACTCTAATTAATTGAAGATTAGCAAAACATTTAAGGACTGAGTGTATGATTCTTTAAGATTCAGATGCATGCCAGAGCACATTGCTTTCATTCTACTGGAAACTTAATAAAGCAGGCCACTAAACATTGCTACATGCTTTGTTGGGATATTACTTTTATTTTTGTTTTGCTCTTATAGTTATCTCTAAAATATCCTCTTACTTATCCATTTCCAAGTATTGCTTTACTCATTGACTTCTCATTAATTTGGAATGAGGTATTGCAATAGGAACTTCGATTAAGAAAAGAAAAAAGAAAGTGTATACATATATATAGAATTATAATTAGAGTGAATGTCTATTTTTTTTTAGAGTTTTACTTTGTGGCTAAGTCATTTTCTCCCTATAAATAAAGGGGTCTTATTGTTAGATCTGATTTTAATGATGAAAATAATATATTTGTTCTTTATATAGGAGCTCATGGAAAACATTCAAGATTGAAGTAATCAATCAGAGAAGATCAAGGAAAGTATCCGAGATTGAAGGAATCAATGATAGTATCCAATACATACGGAATCAATTAAGGCTAGACTGAAGGAATCAATCAATCAAGAGTATCGAAGATCTTGCAAGATAGTCAATCAAGTATGCTAAATCTGGAAGGACCAAGATTCAAGGAAGGATATCCGGCGCTATCAAGTCATGTATAAGGGAAGTCATTAAATCCCTCTCGTCAAGACAAAGTCGTTGCTGAATAACCTTATTCTTGAAAAGAATCAATCTCTTTCTGGGGATCAAATCTCTTGTGTTGACAAATCTCTTCAGAGATCAAGCTTCTCTCAAAGTATTTAATCTCATCTCTGTACCTTAGAACACATACTTTGATCGAATCAAATACCTCTCTTTGTTCTACTGCAAACAAACATTGTAGCTCTACTAGATCTGATGTGTAACAAGTTAGATAAGAAAGAGATAACAATACTGGTGAGGCATTGTATCAAAGAGAAACAAGTGATATAGAAATTGAGCTATCGGTGTAGATACCATTCATTGTGCACTCGAGAAACTCATTCACTAAAAGAGAACTTGCTTGCAACCCAAGGGGACTGGACTAGGATTCACATTGAATCCGAACCAGTATAAAAATTTCGGTGTCTTTAATTATTGCATTTAATTTCTGCATCTTAAATTATGTCCTTATATTATCAAGTTATTACATCTAGTCGACTAATTAGAAAACTCGTCAACTGATAGCGATTAATATTTAAAAATAAATAATTCACCCTCCCTCTTGTACTTTCAATTCATATTAGAGTAAGGTTGACATTTTTTCTTTTGCTTAACAGCTTATGAGAAAAGATCATGGAAAATCAAGTTATTATAGGAGCACTCTTCCAAGAATGAACTTCGCAAGTAAGGCCATCATACTTCAATGGACAACATTTCTCTCACTGGAAAGCGTGTATGAAAATATACACAAAGGCTTATGACGTTAAAGTCTAGAGAGTTATCAAAAAGGGGAACTATCCTCTGTCGATTGTTGCTCAACCACTTGTTAATCCTGAAGATATAGATTCATAGATGAGCAAATAGCAGTTGTACAAGTCAACAACAAGGCAAAACATTTGCTCTACAATGCTATAAGTGGTGAAGAGTATGAAAAAATCTCTAGTTGTGATACAACCAAAGAGATGTGGGATAAACTTGAGTTACATACGAAGGAACCAGCAAAGTAAAGGAAACACATATCAACATGTTGGTTCATGACTATGAACTCATTCAGATAAAAGAGGGAGAATTTATTGAAGAGATGTTTGCCAGATTCAGCAAAATTATTAGCGAACTAAATGTTTTTGGCAAACCATACTCAAGTGTCGATCAAGTTAGGAAGATTCTGAGAAGCCTACCCACTACTTGGTAAACCAAAGTGGTCACACTTGAATCACATGATCTGAATAAGCTATCATATGATGAACTTCGAGGAGAACTCATAGCTTTCGAGAAAACACATCTCAAGAAAATAAATCAAGAAGAAAAAAAGAAAATAGTTGCATTCAAGACCACAACTGAAATGACAGATCGATGATTATCCTGAAGCTCTTCAAGAAGAAATTGCCATGGTGTCAAGAAATATGGATGGTTTAGTGAGAAAATTCAGGAATGCGAGAAGAGGAAGGATGACACCTAGGTGATCCAGGCACTACAATGAACAAGACAAAAATGATGGAAAATGCTATGAGTGTTGAAGATTTGGACATGTTCAAGCTGAGTGTCCAGATCTAAATAGAAAAATATCCATAGGCTTCAACAGGAACAAATCATTTGGAAGCTGGAGTGATGAAGACAGTTCAGAACATAAAGAAATAGCAAATATTTGCTTCATGACAATTCTGGAAAACGACATAAACCAACTTTCAGGACGCTGGACAGATGAGGACATCTCAAACGATAAATGCAAAGATGATAATGAGAACTGTTTCATGGCATGAGGTAAAACAAGCGAGATAAGATTTTATAACTGTGAAAGGTGTAATGAATTGTAGGATATTCTTGATCTTACTTTGAAAGAGTCTCAAAAAATGATGAATGAACTAAAGAGACTCAACAAAGAAGTAAAAGACTGGAAACTCAAGCATGAAGTATGTGAAATCGAAAAAGAAGTACTTCAAGAATAGTTTAAGGATTTGCAAATGGAACTCAATGGCATGCGCAAATCCACCAATCATAGTTCTGTCAGGTCAAACCAGGTGACTTACAATTCAACTGGAGAAGGACCAGCCAGAACAGAGTCCACTAGTACTAACACAAATAAAAGATCCAAAAATGGATCAAGAGTTACGTGTCACTACTGTAACAAAAGTGGACATAGATATTCCTTTTGTCGATTTTGTAAATCAAATGTTTCAGGTTGGATTTGGAAACCCAAAAATAATTATTAGTCAAGTAATAATAACCAACCAGGACCCAAGCAAGCTTGGGTGCCTAAAAGAAAGTAACACTATGTCTTGTAGGAACACCACAGGAGGAGTCGCAATGGAAAATAGTACTTACATAGTGCATGTTCCGGTCACATGACAGGTGATAAAAACATGTTTAAGGAAGTTACAAAAATAGAAGGAGTAAGTGTTAAGTTTGGCGATGATTCAGAAGAAAAAATAGCCGGTACCAACTGTGATATCACTGAGGTTTATCTCGTTGATGGCTTAACTACAATATTATGAGTATAAGTCAGCTATGCGACTCAAGGTATGAGGTGAAATTCAAGAAAACGGGCTGTACTATTGAAGATGAGACAGGTAAAATAATCCTCCCAGGTAAAAGGTATGAAAATGTTTATATTCTTGATGGATTTTAAAATATAAATGGTCATATTTGTTTAACATCCATATCTGATGATCCTTGGTTATTACATAAGAAACTTGGTCATGGAAGCATGCATTTGATAAAAAAACTTTCTAAGCATGAGTTAGTTATTAGTTTACCCAAACTAAATTTCTCTATAAATCATATATGTGATGCTTGTCAAATTGGAAAACAAACTACAAACACTTTCAAAAACCAGGATATTATATCTACTTCTAAGCCTTTTGCAATTGCTTCATATGGATTTATTTGGGCTTACTAGAACTGCTAGCATAAGAGGGAAACAATATGCTTTTGCTATTGTTGATGACTGATTACTCACGTTTTACTTGGGTGATTTTCTTATCTCAGAAAGATGAAGCGATGAAATTTTTTGAGATTTTCTGTAAGAAAGTTGAAAGAGAAAAGGGGTATCTTATTACAACAATCCAAAATGATCATGGAGGAGAATTGGAAAGCAGAGCTTTTGAAGACTTCTATAATGATCAAGGATATACTCACAACTTCTCTGCACCAAAATCACCCCAACAGAATGGAGTCTCTCAAAGGAAAAATATAACCTTGCAAGATATGGCAAAAACTATCATACTAGAATATTCATTGCCAAATCACTTCTGGGCAGAAGGAATAAGTACAGCATGTCACATTCTCAACCGATGTCTCATAAGGCCTATTTTGAAGAAAACACCTTATGAACTGTGGAAAGTTAAACGTCATAATATTAGTTACTTTCATCCGTTTGGAATAAGTGTTTCATTCACAACAATGGTAAGGACACTCTTGAAAAATTCGATCCAAGAAGTGATAAAGATATTTTTCTGGGTTATTCATTGAACAGTAGATCTTTTAGAGTCTATAATAAAGGCACACTGTGTGTGGAAGAATCAATAATATTATATTTGATAAAAATAACTCTTCGGTCGAGAAAGAAATTATTACGGGTGATGAAGATCAAGCTCAAGAAATTCAGGAGACAAGCAAATCTCAAGAGTCGACTAATGGATTTGATGTTGTGATAGAGTCAACTAATGAAACCAACAACAATCCACCAGAACCTCTGAAGGAGTCAACTACTCATATAGTTCGTCCAAATGAATGGAGAGTGAACTTAAATATCCTCAAAAATTCATCATAGGAGATCCAAACGAGGGAATAAAAACCAGGGGAGCTCCCAAGAAAAAAGCAAACATAGCACTAATTTCTCAAATTAAGCCAAAGAAAATAGAGGAAGCTTTGAAAGACTCAAGCTGGGTGCAAGCGATGCAGGAACAGGTAGATCAATTTGACAAAAATCAGGTATGGAAACTGATACCCAAACCTGAAAGTCTTCCTGTAACTGGAAAAAAGCGGGTCTTCAGAAATAAATTGAATGAGGATGGAAAATTTGTAAGAAAAAAAGCCAAATTACTTGCTCAAGGATATTCACAACAAGAAGGAGTCGACAATGATGAAACCTTTGCCCCAGTAGATCGACTGGAATCTATACGATATGCATCCTTTAAGAGATTCAGGCTATTCCAGATGGATGTTAAAAGTGCCTTTTTGAATGGTTTTGTTGAAGAGGAAGTATACGTGAAACAACCTCCTAGGTTTGTAGATTCAAAGTTTCCCTATCATGTGTATAAGCTAACCAAAGCGCTGTATGGACTGAAACAAGCTCCATGGGCATGGTACAAAAGACTCAGTTCATTTTTTATTAGTCATGGATTTACAAGAGGTAAAGTAGACACCACTCTGTTTATTAAAATATCATCACAAGGTAATCTCATTATTCAAATTTAGGTTGATAATATTATATTTGGTAGTGCTAATCCTCTTATGTGCAAAGAATTTTTAATTCTTATGCAAAGTGAGTTTGAAATGAGTATGATGAGAGAACTAGATTTTTACCTTGGACTTCAAATCCAACAATATGAAGAAGGAAAATTCATATGTTAGACCAAATATACAAAGGAGTTGATCCAAAAATTTGGTATGAGCAATGCTAAAGCTATTGGCACACCAATGAGTACTTCAGCAAGCCTCCACAAAGACGAACAGGAAACTTCTATTGATGAAACTAAGTATCGCAGAATGATTGTCTCACTTCTTTATCTAACTACTAGTCGACCGGATATTATGTTTAGTGTCTGTAAATATGCCAGGTTTTAGTCAGCTCCTAAGGAATCACATCTGATTGCAGTAAAAAGAATTATTCGATATCTCATTGGAACTGTCTCTCATGGATTATGGTATACTCATTCTAACGAGTTTGAATTAGAAGGTTTTTTAGATGTTGATCTTGCAGGTGATAAGGAAAACAGAAAAAGCACAAGTGGAACATGTCAATTACTTGGCAAAGCATTGATATCTTTGAACAGTAAAAACAAGGTTCAGTTGCATTATCCACGACTGAGGCTGAATACATCGATATTGGACAATGTTGTGCACAATTACTATTGATGTCTCATCAACTTGGTGACTATGAATTATCTTTTAAGCATATACCATTTTTTTGCGACAATTCTAGTGTTATACGCCTCTCTAAAAATCCTGTGTATCATTCTAGGGAAAAACATATAGACATTAAGTATCATTTTATTAGAGATCATGTTCTTAAAAGAAATATAGAACTATCTTTTATTGGAACTATTTCTCAATTAGCCCTTTTTACTAAGCCTTTATTAGAAGAAAGATTTTGCTCTCTAAAATAATTACTTGGCATTATTTGCATTAATCATTAATATTAGGACCTATGTGCTATTTTTTTCTGTATGCCTAATGTTTTATTTCCTTTCTTAATCATTAGTTGCGCCTTCGATTTCCCTTACTTTTCCTCTCTTTTCACATCAGTTGCAACATTCAAAGAAAGAAAAAAAATCATCACGTCTGATCAACTAATACCCTTTCCTTTTCTGTACTCAACCACCAGAAACCCTCTTTTTAATGCCAAAACTTCTTTTCAATCTCCATCGTCTCCATCGCCTAGAAACCCTTCTCAGAAGATCTCCCCAACCAAAAACTCTTCAATGGACAAACACTCTAAAAATCCATTTGCCTCCACCAGGAAGAGCACTCGCTCCAGAGAAAAACCCCTTTCTCAGCCCCCCAGAACAAGTAGACATAATGTCCGATCATTCTGAAGGTTTTGGCTCTTCTAAGGGTGATTTGTCTGATCATTCTCGCACTTAAAGCGAATAAGGCTTTGGGAAAACGACTTAAGGAAGAACCCCCTATTTTCTTCACTCAAAAGAAGTCAAAAATAGATCTTTCTAGTTCCCTAGAGTGAGACCTAAATTTCTAGGATTCTCCAAATAAAGACTTTTTCATTGTCTTGAAAGACAAGCCTATTGCTCATGGGAGGATAGTCGACCTTGATTACATGGAAGCCCTAAATTTTAAGGTAAAAGATCTTTTCATTTATCAAGGGTGGTCAAAGTTCTTTTCTGTTCCTCCGTCTAAGGTCTATGAACCCCTAGTGAGAATATTTTTGCAAATCTTCAATCTAGTAAAACTGATAAGTTGGAGTCCTTAGTGTTAAGAAAGCGCATTATTCTTGATTGTGCCATGTTTGATTCAATCTTTCAGTGTAAGTGTTTTGGTTTCCCCATGCTCTTCAAAAATTCCTAGTCCCATGATTTTAAAATTTCCTTTGATAAAGCTAAAATGTGTATTGCTGAGTGTCCATCCGAATCTCTCCCAAACCAGTTAGGCCCTAGTGGTGTTAGTTTTGAAACTCGTGTTCTGGCCTACATTGTAGCAGCCACTCTACTTCCTCGTACTGGTTCTTTCTCTACCTTCTCTCAAAGAGATACTTTTCTGGTCTATTGCCTTGTGATGAAACTCAAGATCAAGTTGTCCTCCCGGGTCATCAATTTTATGATTGAAAGTGTTGATGATCCCACTAGTCTATCCTATGGCATGGCCATCACTCATATCCTGGAAGCTCATAATATTTCCATCTCTAAATATCCCTTTATCTCGATTTCAAAATCTTACAATTCCAAAGCTTTTGCGAGTATGAGGTATATGTGTGTGAAGGCTCATGGGTTAAGAAACAAGAAGGATAAGTCAAGCATGCTCAAACCAATTCTAAATTCAAACCTTCTACTTCCCATCCTAGCCACAGTGTTCCTGACCTTGAAAGCTTAGTGCAATTGACAATCAACTATCTTCAATCAAAGATCTTCTCATTGCCACTCAGTCATTGTTGGTAATATTCATGCTATCTAAAAAGGGTCTAATGTTTCCAAGATAAGAGTTATATTTCTCAGAGTAAGGGGAAACGTTGTTAAGACATTCAAGGAGGTTCATGATATGCTTGATGGAATGAGTGTTTCAGCCAATTCCAGTTTTGATCGACTGAAGGAGGCAATTTGCAATACTCTTACTTATTTTTTGCATCGTTAATATGAAATTTTAAGACAATTTTTTTTGTTTTTATTTTATTTTTCTATAACTTTGCAAGCATATCATGTTATAAATCATGTTTTAGTATGAAGTTTGTTTTACTGTTCCCTCTTTGCTGATGTCAAAAAGGAGGAGAATGGATATATGTATTTGTACATGTACATACAAGGATAAGTCAAGCATAAGTCGGCTGAAGGGAAAGTACAGGCAGTAGCTCACGACACCTCTTGAGCGGGAGTCATAGATCCTGAAGAAGAAGTCGACTATAAGAGCCTCAACAACTATAACCAGAGAAATTCAATTGCTCTCATTGAGGGGGAGTAAAATACAAGAAAGTCAACCGATGTGTGTGTGTGTGTGTGTGTATATATATATAGGGTTTTGCTAACCTACTGTATAGTTGTAGTAAGTTAGCATTGTGTACATATTTGATTTCACTTAAATACCCTTAATATGGTTCAACAATACATTATTGATAAGGGTGTTTTTGTCATTCTAGTGAAAACTTAAACCCACATTCTTCTCCTCTTTTTTTTTAATTCTAGAATATTCTTATTTTGGCTTCCTCTTCCGATCAGTGATGGAGTGGCAACTCGATGTTTTTGTAATGTGATTATTTTGGGTTATCTTCGTTTAATTTTCTATATATATATATATTTGTATTTATCAAGTGTATCTCCGGAATCTGGTTCAACTGTTATATTCACCTATTCCAAAATTCTGATAGGTCGATAGGCATTAAAATTCCGATGGTTGGCAACATTAGCTAGGGTATGAAATTTATTCTCTCCATCTTCTCTTGAATTTTTAGTACATCACTGGAACTTACACAATAATAATGGGAATAATGGGTAATGGGTCTCCAATATGATGCTTTGCAACTTGATATCATACTATTCAAAATAAGTGGTAGAAGTAAGAGAGAGCGATAACGAGAGAGAGTTGCCATTGAAAGAGAAGAAGAAGCGCTAGAAAATAGCCATTGAAATTCATTGAAGCTCTGCCGCTTGATATCATACTCAAAGTTATGCAGTAGCCATAGAAAGAGAAAAAGAAATCGATGGAAGGAAAATTGTTTAGCTCACATGTATAAATTGTTTTTTAGAAAAGAGGTCTTGAATATATTTACCTTTTATTTTTGTGAGTTGCGGATAGTGTTGCCATTGACGACAGAGAAGAAAGGAATAGGTGAAAGAGAATTTGATTTGCATTTTGGGTAAGAAGACAAAATATCTCTTGTCATTAATGCTTAGTTGAACCCTTATTAAGGGCATTTAAGCGAAGTCAAATATGTACACAATGCTAACCTACTACAAATATTCCGTAGGTTAAAAAATAGGGTTCAACAATCCATATATAGTTGCTAACCTACTGTATAGTTGTAGTAGGTTAGCATTGTGTACATATTTGATTTCACTTAAATGCCCTTAATATGGTTCAACAATACATTATTGATAAGGGTATTTTTGTCATTCTAGTGAAAACTTAAACCCACATTCTTCTCCTCTTTTTTTTTTATTCTAGAATATTCTTATTTTGGCTTCCTCTTCCGATCAGTGATGGAGTGGCAACTTGATGTTTTTGTAATGTGATTATTTTGGGTTATCTTCGTTTAATTTTCTATATATATATATTTGTATTTATCAAGTGTATCTCCGGAATCTGGTTCAACTGTTATATTCACCTATTCCAAAATTCTGATAGGTCGATAGGCATTAAAATTCCGATGGTTGGCAACATTAACTAGGGTATGAAATTTATTCTCTCCATCTTCTCTTGAATTTTTAGTACATCACTGGAACTTACACAATAATAATGGGAATAATGGGTAATGGGTCTCCAATATGATGCTTTGCAACTTGATATCATACTATTCAAAATAAGTGGTAGAAGTAAGAGAGAGCGATAACGAGAGAGAGTTGCCATTGAAAGAGAAGAAGAAGCGCTAGAAAATAGCCATTGAAATTCATTGAAGCTCTGCCGCTTGATATCATACTCAAAGTTATGCAGTAGCCATAGAAAGAGAAAAAGAAATCGATGGAAGGAAAATTGTTTAGCTCACATGTATAAATTGTTTTTGAGAAAAGAGGTCTTGAATATATTTACCTTTTATGTAACGACCCGAACGGTCATTTTGAGCTTTTGCACTTTGATCGCCAGTTCTCAGGCATGACTTGCCCCATGTTATGTATTATGACAAATGTAGATCGTTGGTTTTCGTTTTCAGGAAATTTTGGGATGAATTTGAAAGAACAGTTTCAGTTGAAAGCTTTGAATTTGAAAGGTTTGACCGAGAGTTGACTTATTTGTATATGAGCTTGGATCGGTGTTTTTATGATTTGGCTAGCTTCGTTAGATGTGACTTAGAAGTGTGATCGAAAGTGATTTTGGAGGTCCGGTGTAGAATTAGGCTTGAATTGGCAAAGTTAGTATTTTGGCGAATTCCGGTTGATAGGTGAGATTTTGATCCGAGGGTCGGAATGGAATTCCGAGAGTTGCAGTAACTTCGTTAAGTGATTTGGGATATGTGTGTAAAGTTTCAGGTCATTCGGACGTTGTTTGGTTGGGTTTTTGATCGAATGCATGTTTCGAAAATTTTAGAAGAACTTAGGCTTGAATCCGATGTAATTTGAGGGTTTTGGTGTTGGTTGAGGTGTTTTGATGATTGGATCAAGTTTTCATGATGTTTTTGGATAGGTTGGCACTTTTGGTTGAGGTCCCGGAGGCCTCAGGGTGATTTCGGATGGCTATCGGGATGAATTTTGGACTTGTGTTGTTTCAAGAATTGTTGGTTCTGGTATTTCCGCATCTGCGGAATTGGGACCGCAAATGTGGTCTCGCAGATGCGGGAAGGGGGATCGCATGTGCAAGTTTTCTTGGAAGGTTGCTTTTTCGCAGATGCGGGCGTGGAGCCGCATCTGCGGTGCCGCAAATGCGGCATTGGCATCGCAGATACGGATATTAGCAATTGGGGATTTCCACAGAAGCGAATGATTTTTTGCAGGACCGGAGTCCGCAAATGCGGACCTTGACCGCAGAAGCGGTTCGGACATTTAAGTAGATCTCTACTGAAGCGGAAATCGCAGATGCGGTACTTGGATCGCAGATGCGAAAAAAAGTGGTGGGCAGAAGGGTTTGTAAGTTCATTTTTGTTCCGCGAGCTAGGTTATTTTTCCACCATTTTTAGCATCCTTGAGAGATTTTGGACGGGAATTGAAGGGTATTTAGACTGAGATTGATTGGAGGTGAGTTCTATGATCTTAAAACACGATTATTATGTGAGATTAACCTTGAAATTTATGGAAATTAAGCCTAAAATTGAAGAACTAGGACTTGAGTTTTTGATATGTCAAATTGGGATTTGTTGGGTCATTTGAGCTCGGATTTGAGAGTTCTTGGTATGTATGAACTCGTGAGAAGATAAGGAATCTATTAATGTAAAAATTTCTGAGATTTGAGAAGTGGGCCCGGGACTCGGGTTTTGCTAATTTCGAGATTTTTAATATTTTTCGATTGTTTTGGATTGGGTATTGTTCCACGGGCATATTGTGACGTATTCGTTCTGGTTTTTGATTGATTCGATGCGTGTGGAGGCCGATTTGTGGGGCAATGGCGTCGCGAGCTAGGGATTTCACCGGTTCGAGGTGAGTAATGATTGTAAATGATATCCTGAGGGTTTGAAACCCCGTATTTGCACAACGTAGTGCTATATTGAGGTGAAACACGCGCTTAATGACGAGCGTGGGGTTGTTTACTATTGAGGATTGTGACTTGGTCCGTCCCAATTGATATTTTTACCGCGTATTTGATTGAGATATGTTTGTTGTCAACATGATTTGGGCTTATTGCTATATTTGGGCTTCATGCCGACTATTTGATCCTTCGTGGACTTTTATCACTGTTTCCTCACTATTTTGATATATTACTTGAACTCAGTCCTATCGATTATTTCTGCATTACAACGCAACCACTTTTAATTGAATTTTGAAACTTAAATGATGTTTCCACTGTTGTTTGGGCTGAGCACTACTATTTCATTGATGCCCGAGGGGCTTATGATATTTTCTGGACTGAGCGAGGCTAAGAGCCATATGTGAGGATATGTTGAGTGATATGAGGCCGAGGTCTTGAGATATATTTATATGCCACGAGGTGGCTTGAGTGAGGTGAGGAGGCTTTCAGGCCTTGTGAGTGATGTGAGGAGGCTTTCAGGCCTTGTGAGTGATATGAGGAGGCTTTCAGGCCTTGTGAGTGATGTGAGGAGGCTTTCAGGCCTTGTGAGTGATATGAGGAGGCTTTCAGGCCTTGTGAGTGATGTGAGGAGGCTTTCAGGACTTGTAAGTGATGTGATGAGGCTTTTAGGCCTTATGAGTGATGTGAGAAGGCTTTCAGACCTTATGTTGATATAACGCTTGGGCCGTAAGGGGCCCCTCTAGAGTCTGCACACCCACAGTGAGCGCGGGTACCCATATGATCTGAGAGTGAGCCCGAGGGGCTGATGCTTTGCTGAGTGACTGATACTGAGCCCACGAGACTGATACTTTTCTGAGCGATTGATATTGAGCCCGATAGGCTGGTACTATTTTGAGATATTGCCCGAGGGGCGAATTTTTATGTGCTCATCTTGCATATTTACTTGCCTTTTTACCTGTTATACTGTGGTATTTGTGCCCGAGGGGCGGGTTTTTTGTGCTTATCGGCACTAACTGTTTTGAAATCATTTCGTAACTATTGAAAAGATCATCTTCAAAAGAGATTTAAACTGAGCCAAGATATTTCTAAAGATTTCACAGTTTCACTGTTTTCTCAAATGATTGTACCCTGCTTCTATAAATCATGATAGTTTGCTTTACATGATTTCTTACTGCTCAGTTGTTATTTACCTTTATTACTCACTGAGTTGGAGTATTCACTTTACTCCCTGCACCTCGTGTGCAGATGCAGGTATCTATTTACCCGGTAGCGGGTTTTGGCCGATCAGAGGCAGAGTTACATGAGTTAAGGAGGTGACTGTCAGCATTCACAGCACCATGTTTTTCTCTTTTGTTCATTATTCCGATTTTGTATATTTTAGACCTTGTAGTGGATTTATATTTTGATAGATGCTCGTGACTTGTGACACCCCGATTAGGGCTGTATTAGGTTGTATTTATGCTAATTAATATTATTAAGTCATATTTAAGTTGTTTATTTATGTTTAACTATTTTTGAAAAGATGAGTTGGGTTCGTTGGCTGGCCTCGTCTTCACGAGAGGCACCATCACGACCAGTGCGGGGTTTGGGTCGTGACAAGTTGGTATCAAAGCCTAGGTTACTAGGTCTCACGAGTCATGAGCAGGTTTAGTAGAGTCTCACGAATCGGTACGAAGACATCTGTATTTATCCTCAAGAGGCTGCAGAACCTTTAGGAAAAATTCACATTCTTGAATTCTTATCGTGCGTCCTTGATTCAGCTTGAAAAGAAACTCTTGAAATTCCTTCCATGCGTTTGTATGCGCGCATGAGCGCTTAGTATCAGATGTGCCTTGATGACTTGTGATTCCCCGATCGAGGGGCGAGATGTGATCTTTGTGAGTTTGATGTTGGGCCAGTCTAGAGGACTTGAGGCCGGATCTTTGCCTATGGCTTGAGCACTGAGGTGCTGATTGTGTGAGTAAGTGTTTTGAACTTATATGTTCGGCAGTGTCCCTATTAGTGGGAGTGACGGTTGAATAGCCATGTGATGAGTATATTAGTACTGCGGGATGTATCTATGTAACTTGGAAGTGACGAGGAAGGCCTGTTGGATGATAGATGAACTATTAAGTGTATGATTTCTATTGTGATTGGATGTGTAGATTCGAGTTATGAGCGTGTGAAGAACCTTTCGTGTTTCCTAGTTGGGAGTGAAGTAAATTTCATGTTGTGGTATGAGTTCAGACTCAGGAAGACAAAGTGGTTGTGTAAAGTGTATGACGGTGGAAGGTACACGGAAATGTTATATTGAGGCAAAGCAAATGGTTTATCTCCTGCGAGTGTTCTGAAGTGGTGTGACCCTTATGTCTATGTTAGAAGTTCTCATGTGTACTTGAAGGGTACGTGTCAAAATTTGAAATTTCGGATCGGTTAAAAGAGTGGCCTTAACTGTGCGGGGATGAATGTGAGATTTGCAGAAGATTTTCAGCACTGGATGATCTGTGTTTTCACAAACTTATAAATGATTTAAGTTTAATCTCACTATGGTATTGTGGCATCAATAGAGTAAAAGGTGTTATGAGTTATTGAGTGTATCTCGATCCATGGCTTCGAGCCAAGTGGGGGAGTCTGCTGTGAGCAGTTGATTGCACGGTTAGGTGCTATGTTGGTTCCAGCTTGGGGCGTGCAAGTGAATTAGCTATGGCTAGAGTAAAGGAAAAGTTTGACAAAGGTCATATTATGCTTCATAGAGTATGAGAATCACGGAATGTCTAGAGTGTTGTTGGTAAAGAGTGCTCGGCGCATAGAGCAGGAAGTTGCTTGGTTGTATTGGGAGGAAGATTTCATTTTTGTGGTATCGGAGTGCCAATGAGGCACGGGTGGTTCTTTTCGTTAGGTCAGGTAAGTTGCAGTTTGAATAAGAGTGAATGACTTTCGAGAATGGTTCTAATGTGTTCAAGATTCTACAGGGAACAATCGGGTATCTTAAAGTTATGTATGTGGCCAGAGACTGTGTTTTCCTTGGAACAGGTCAAGACTTGTGGTGTTTTTATGTCAATTATAGTATTCTATTTATCAGTATCAGGAAAGTAAAGGTAACAAATTTAGAATCGCAGGAGGTTCTTCAGAGTAAGGTATTCTGGGATGTGGTGTTTTTAGAAATATTTGAGAGAGTATTCAGCGGCTTATGAGTCCTAGACAGTGTGGTCTTGTGCTTGGGTCTCGTGTAGTGAGCCTGGGATTGAGGAATTGGGGTGCTACAGTAAGAGGGCATATCAAGTTGAAAATGAATTAGAAGAAAATGTAGATAGATGGATTAGCTTGTTAATAGACCGAATCGGTATGATAAGGTTATGATCAATTCTTTGTATGTGTTCGAGGTAATGGGTTCTTACAGGTATTTTGCAGCAATGCTCACGGGTTTTGATGGCTTGCTTAGCTTGGTCTAGTTAGAATAATTCTGTCCTGGCAGTTTAATTTGTGTAAATAGAATTTGGATAGTTCTTGTCGATTTCTACCGTGGTTGGAGAGGTGCATTTTGTACGAATATGAGAGGCATGGGATGTGTAATGATTTTTTCTTTTAGATAGGATCAATGGAAGTTCTTGGGTAGTTGAGTGCGTAGATGTATGTGGCTCGGAAGGGAGATAAAAGTTTTCCTGTTATCCTTGGATGGTATGGCATATGCGGTACGTTGTGGAGGATCGAGATTACGTGTATGAGGTTTCATTTCAGTTCTGAAAGGAAGTTCATAACACTCTTAGGCAGCGGGTAGCCTCAGATAATTAAGGAAATGGTATTGTTATTTGGAAGTGATTTGGCGACATTATAGGTTTCAGAAAAAGGTTAATGTGATTAAGTTGATGGCACTTCAATAGTATTGCGGCACTTTCAGGCTGGATCGACTGCCGATATTTGAGTTGTTTGTATGGCACATGGGAATTTTAGAATATCTTTCGTGGAATGACTGGGTACTTGATGTGTGATATGTATTCGGACGGCGGAATCTAGGATCAAGTATGGTGATTTGTGTGCTACATGGAATTGGAGACTGGAAGTTCTCATATCCAAGCTATGTTGTGATTCTAGATTGTGTGTATCAGCACTGTTTAGTGACTGCCGAGATTTGGAGGTCCGAGTGTATCTTTCTTTGCTTGGTGTGTTAGATTTTAAATATGATATTGGGGTGTAAACTGGATGTTTACGTGTTGTGTTATTCTGGACTATTGCGACAAGATGGCGCGGTTGGCTATGTCAGGAAATGCCACGAAATAAGTGGCGATGTTTGACGGATTGTGTCCTATTTGGGATTTCATATTTCAAAGACCCAGTGGACGGCTGGGAAGGAATTGTCTTTCTTATTTTGGGCTCTTGTGATGAGTTTGAGTCCTAAGGTCCCTTATATTTATTCAGTTTTGGTGGTGAGGGACTTCTCGGATGTGTTTCTTGTGGCTAGGCATGTCGCCGGGCAAGGTTGTTGATTTCGGTATTGATTTGGTGCCATGTATTGTACCGTATGGCACCGGTAGAGTTATAAAGGTGGAAGGAGCAACTTCAGGTTTCCTTGATAAGGAGTTCGTTGGCAGGCCAATGTTTGTGAGTGTTCTATCTTAAGTCGGCTTGGTTGGATCCGAATGGCATTGTTCAGGGAGGTATTTATCCGGCCGTTGTTGAGATTATCAGAGATCTGGGGAGATCTATGAGATTATCAGAGATCTGTGTTGCAAGATGTTATGATTTGTTGGTTATAGGCACATATGGTGCGGTTCAATTGGGGTCTCTTAGAAGAATTCAAGCGGGAAGAGTAATTGAGCGTTGCTTAGTGAATGGCGTATCGGTGATTTCTTATCGGGTTGCGTGGCGTATGTTACTTGTTTCACCGTGGGTGTAATGATTTGCTTTGGCTTCAGACCTCAAATTGTGCGTGGTCGTCGATTTTGATCATAGTGACTTGAGGTGTTTCATGTGTAGCAGTGTTTGGATAGGATCGCACATTATAGTGAGTCTACATGGAGATATGACCTTTCGGGGTATATTCATGTGTTCTCAGCCTTGTGTTGTGATGGTACTGATGAGTTTGAGGTACAGCCCTTTCGTTTGGGGTCATTTTCATGATTTGACTATATTCAGACCGTTTCTTATTGGTGCGGGAATTATGCAAGTTATGGCTTAGTCCTGTATTGATCTGTCATGTCACCAGAGAGGTGTGTTGGGTTCGAGGTGACCGTTGGGGTCATTCATGAATACGAACGGATTTGATTTCAGCTTGTTGGGAGGATAATATCGAGGTTCGGCTCGAAAATCTGCTGTGGTGTTAGCCAAAGGGGAAGTGACTTCATGAATGGTTGACCTGAGAGATGGTTACGGTTTATTGCATGTTTCATTTATCATTAGCAGTATATAGAAGTGTGGAATAAGACCTTAGTTGATAAGAGGTTTTCTACCGGTATTCGGGTGTTGTGTGCAGCTGCTATGAATAGAAGTTATCGTTTCGAGTGTTTGATTTATGTGGTATATTATATAATTGCACTTGAGGTTGCAGGTATGGGTTATTACAGCTGGTTCGGGCTTATTCTGAATAGAGATGTGAGGTTATGATCTTGTGTATGATTTCGGAAAGTGAAATGTGGTTCTATAACTTATGGGCTAGATTGGATGGTGAAATTTTAGTTACAATGTGTTATCAGACCTATATGAGATAGGGTGGCGTGGGATCACCCCCGAATATATGCATGGTAAGGTTATTCAGCGATTGCTTGGCTTTTAGAACAGCTCCAGGTACGTTTGAGGACGAACGTGTGTTTAAGTGGGGGAGGATGTAACGACCCGACCGGTCGTTTTGAGCTTTTGCACTTTGATCGCCAGTTCTCAGGCATGACTTGCCCCGTGTTATGTATTATGACGAATGTAGATCGTTGGTTTTGGTTTTAGGAAAATTTGGGATGAATTTGAAAGCACAGTTTTAGTTGAAAGCTTTGAATTTGAAAGGTTTGATCGAGAGTTGACTTATTTGTATATGAGCTCGGATCAGAGTTTTTATGATTTGGTTAGCTTCGTTAGATGATTTGTGACTTAGGAGTGTGATCGAAAGTGATTTTGGAGGTCCAGTGTAGAATTAGGCTTGAATTGGCGAAGTTAGTATTTTGGCGAATTCCGGTTGATAGGTGAGATTTTGATATGAGGGTTGGAATGGAATTCCAAGAGTTTATGTAGCTTCGTTAAGTGATTTGGGATGTGTGTGTAAAGTTTCAGGTCATTCAGATGTCGTTTGGTTGAGTTTTTGATCGAATGCGTGTTTCGGAAGTTTTAGAAGAACTTAGGCTTGAATCCGATGTAATTTGATGGTTTTGGTGTTGGTTGAGGTATTTTGATGATTGGAGCAAGTTTGAATGATGTTTTCGGATGGGTTGTCACTTTTGGTTGAGGTCCCGGGGGCATCAGAGTGATTTCAGATGGCTATTGTTATGAATTTTGGACTTGTGTTGTTTCAGGAATTGCTGGTTCTGGTATTTCCGCATCAGCGGAATTGGGATCGCAGATGCGGTCTCGCAAATGTGGGAAGGGGGATCGGAGGTGCGAGTTTTCTTGGAAGGTTGGTTTTTCGCAGATGCAGGCGTGGAGCCGCATTTGCGGTGCCGTGGATGCGGTGTTGGCATCACAGATGCGGATATTGGCAATTGGGAATTTTCGCAGAAGCGAATGATTTTTCGCAGGAGCGGAGTTCGCAGATGCGGACCTTGACAACAGATGTGGTCCGGACATTTAAGTGGATCTCCACAGAAGCGGAGGAATTCCGCAGAAGCGAAAATCGCAGATGCGGTACTTGGATCGTAGATGCGAAAAAAAGTGCTGGGCAGAAGGGTTTTTAAGTTCATTTTTGTTCCGCGAGCTAGGTTGTTTTTCCACCATTTTTTAGCATCCTTGAGAGCTTTTGGACGGGAATTGAAGGGGATTTCGACTGAGATTGATTGGAGGTGAGTTTTATGATCTTAAAACACGATTATTATGTGAGATTAACCTTGAAATTTATGGAAATTAAGTCTAAAATTGAAGAACTAGGACTTGAGTTTTTGATATGTCAAATTGGGATTTGATGAGTCATTTGAGCTCTGATTTGAGAGTTCTTGGTATGTATGAACTCGTGAGAAGATAAGGAATCTATTAATGTAAAAATTTCTGAGATTTGAGAAGTGGGCCCGGGGCTCAGGTTTTGCTAATTTCGAGATTTTTAATATTTTTTGATTGTTTTCGATTGGGTCTTGTTCCATGGGCATATTGTGACGTATTCGTTATGGTTTTGGATAGATTCGATGTGCGTGGAGGCTGATATGCGGGGCAAGGGCATCGCGAGCTAGGGATTTCACCGGTTGGAGGTGAGCAATAATTATAAATGATATCCTGAGGGTTTGAAATCCCGGATTTGCACAAGATAGTGCTATATTAAGGTGAAACACGCGCTTAATGACGAGCGTGGGGTTATTTACTATTGGGGATTGTGACTTGGTCCATCCCGATTGATGTTTTTACCACATATTTGATTGAGATATGTTTGTTATCAACATGATTTGGGCTTATTGCCATATTTTGGGCTTCATGCCGACTATTTGATCCTTCGTGGACTTTTATCACTGTTTTCTCACTATTTTGATATATTACTTGAACTCAGTCCTATTGATTATTTCTGTTTTACAAACTCAACCACTTTTAATTGAATTTTGAAACTTAAATGATGTTTCCACTGTTGTTTGGGCTGAGCACTACTATTTCATTGATGCCCGAGGGGCTTATGATGTTTTCTGGATTGAGCGAGGCCGAGGGCCATATGTGAGGATATGCTGAGTGATATGAGGCCGAGGGACTGAGATACATTTATATGCCACGAGGTGGCTTGAGTGACGCGATGAGGCTTTCAGGCCTTGTGAGTGATGTGAGGAGCCTTTCAGGCCTTGTGAGTGATGTGAGAAGGCTTTCAGGCCGTGTGAGTGATGTGAGGAGGCTTTCAGGCCTTGTAAGTGATGTGAGGAGGCTTTCAGGCCTTATGAGTGATGTGAGAAGGTTTTCAGGCCTTATGTTGATATAACGCTTGGGCTGTAATGGGCCCCTCCGGAGTCTGCACACCCACAGTGAGCGCGGGTACCCATATGATCTGAGAGTGAGCCCGAGGGGCTGATGCTATGCTGAGTGACTGATACTGAGCTCGAGGGGCTGATACTGTTCTGAGCGATCGATATTGAGCCCGACGGGCTGGTACTGTTTTGAGATATTGGCCGATGGGCGAACTTTTATGTGCTCATCTTGCATATTTACTTGCCTTTTTACCTGTTATACTGTGGTATTTGTGCCCGAGGGGCGGATTTTTTGTGCTTATCAGCACTAACTGTTTTCAAATCATTTCGTAACTGTTGAAAAGATCATCTTCAAAAGAGATTTAAACTGAGCCAAGATATTTCCAAAGATTTCACAGTTTCACTGTTTTCTCAAAGGATTATACCCTACTTCTATACAGCATGATGGTTTGCTTTACGTGATTTCTTACTGCTCAGTTGTTATTTACCTTTATTACTCACTGAGTTGGAGTACTCACTTTACTCCTTGCACCTCGTGTGCAGATGCAGGTATCTATTTACCCGGTAGCGGGTTTTGATCGATCAGAGGCAGAGTTACATGAGTTAAGGAGGTGACTGCCAGCGTTCGCAGCACCATGTTTCTCTTTTGTTCAATATTTCGGTTTTGTATATTTTAGACCTTGTAGTGGATTTACATTCTGATAGATGCTCGTGACTTATGACACCCCGATTAGGGCTATATTGGGTTGTATTTCCGCTAATTAATATTATTAAGTCATATTTAAGCTATTTATTTATGTTTAACTGTTTTTGAAAAGACGAGTTGTGTTAGCTGGCTAGCCTCGTCTTCACGAGAGGCGCCATCACGACCACTGCGGGGTTTGGGTCGTGATATTTTATTTTTGTGAGTTGCGGATATTGTTTCCATTGACGGCAGAGAAGAAAGGAATATGTGAAAGAGAATTTGATTTGCATTTTGGATAAGAAGACAAAAAAACCCTTGTGATTAATGTTTAGTTGAACCCTTATTACGGGCATTTAAGCGAAGTCAAATGTGTACATAATGCTAACATACTACAACTATGTAGTAGGTTAGCAAATCCATATATATATATATATTGTCATCATAAAAAAAAGGGAGATTGTTATATCTGATTTTAATGATGAAAATATTGTGTTGTCCTTTGCATAAGAGCTCATGGAAAGCATTCAAGATTGAAGGAATTAATCAGAGAAGATCAAGGAAAGCATCCAAGATTGAAGGAATCAATGATAGTGTCCAATACGGACAGAATCAATTAAGGCTAGACTGAAGGAATCAATCAATCAAGAGTATCGAAGATCTTGCAAGATAATCAATCAAGTATGCTAAATCTGGAAGGACCAAGATTGAAGGAAGGATATCCGGCGCTGTCAAATCATGTATAAGGGAAGTCATTAAAGCCCTCTCGTCAAGACAAAGCTATTGTTGAATAACTTTATTCTTGGAAAGAATCAATCTCTTTCTGAGGATCAAATCTCTTGCATGGGAAAATCTCTTCAGAAATCAAGCCTCTCTCAAAGTATTTAATCTCGTCTCTATACCTTAGCATATATAATTTGATCGAACCAAATACCCTCTTTTTGTTCTACTACAAACAAACATTGTAGCTCTACTAAATCTGTTGTGTAACAAGTTATATAAGAAAGAGATAACAACATTGATTAGGCATTGTATCAAAGAGAAACGAGTGATATAGAAACTGAGCTATAGGTGTAGATCATACAATTCACTGTGTACTCGAGAAACTCATTCACTTAAAGAGAACTCGCTTGCAACCCAAAGGGACTAGACTATGATTCACATTGAATCCGAACTAATATAAAAATTCTGGTGTCTTTATCCTGCATTTAATTTCTGCATCTTAAATTTTGTCCTTACTGTTATCAAGTTATTACATCTAGTCGACTAATTAGAAAACTAGTCAACTGATAGCGATTAATATTTAAAAATATATAATTCACCCCCTCCCCCCTTGTACTTTCACTGAGCCCATTATAAATTATCCCAAAATTCAATAAGAATTCCCTCTCTCTCTATCTGTGCAATATTATTCTTTCCTTATTGTTTTATTTCAATATTCAACTTGTAACGTGTAAGTCTTATTAAGATTGAAGCAACTTGTTATTATGGGAAAGCAAACAAAACAAATTCCGAATAGCGATAAATCACAAAATGGAGGGAAGCAACTAATAGCTCTATACCATAACACGATCCAACATAACCGATCTTGAAAGCACATCATACTTATTATTTTAGATAGATAAGGTTATTAATTTCTTCGTGAGGAAAGTGACTGAGATAAGAGCTGATAAATAATTACTTACATAATTTTCTTCAGTTTAATAAAAGTGGGAAATTAATGTCAACTTGCCATTATATGGAATCCAACTTTACTTACTGCAAGTGGTGCTATCTGCAATTAATTGTCATAAGAGCATCCAAATTAAAGCCCAAACATTTTTATAAGAGCCAATTAATTAGTCAACACATACGCACTACATATCAAATGTTAGTTGTCACTTTGTCAACTGGGGCTTAAAAGTTCTTCACTTTAATCTGTTACTATCGTACCAAGTTGATGGTACTATTGCGGCCCAGGACTATTTGACTTCTATAAATTGACATTACTAATTAGTTGTTCAAAAAAGTCGCAAATGAACAATATAATTTGAGATGGATTAGAACAATCTTTCAGATGCCAAAAGTCACACATTACCTACTGTAAAACCATTTTCTATTCTTATTAATATATGATAAGTATTTCTTTTATTGATTTTATCAGGGTTTTTGTGCTTGCTCCATTTTAACTTTCGCGGTATGGGTTTTTGTTCATCAAAATTTTAAATGGGAAACACTTCAGAATCAAAGATAAATCACAACAATCCAAAATTAACTCCACTATAACGAGAGAAGGTTACAAGTTCCTCCAAAATGGTCATACCACAACAAGTGTTAGACAAGGAGAGAAACAATACAACAAGAGCAACAAAAAAAAAAAAAAAAAAAAAATGTGAAGACTGAAGAAGAATAACCAAAAAAATGAGACTCTTTGTGGCACAGAATCTTCTGTGCTATAAATCTCCAAACACGATATCCATCATTTAAATCAATAAAGAACATGATATTTGGAGTTCTTAGACAAAATTTCAGCTCATTCCGAGCGGAACATGGAAAAAACACAATTTCAAGCTGGCTGTTCGTGCAGAACTGGTGCAGTGAAGACTAATCTCTTCTCTCTTCTTTTGCTTGTTAAAACGACACTCTTACACCCAAAGCCACAAAGGATATTTTTTTTTTTTTTTTTTTGTAAATAATAGTTTGAAGCTCCAAAACCTTCTTGTAATTAATGTGGCAATATTTTAAAGGTTTTGGACAAATGTCTTAGCCTTCTAGAAGGCTATGCTAAGTTGCAAACTTGATCAACCATTTTCTTGCCATGCACAACAAATATACATGCAATTACAATTATAAATAGCCATCATTTGGCTGCATAATCCATCCACCCATCAGAAGTTGCTTTTCTACTTGGCCTTCTTCTCTTTCTTTATTAGCTTCTCTTATTTTCCATTTTTCCTATAAATTTTCTTTGTCCTATTCTCTTTTTTAATCTTAATGCATTATTTTAATATAAATATTTTACTTATTTCTGTATCCTCTAAATAAAATTGAGGTAGACTTGTCTAATCCAGAAGAAATATTTTACACTGCTGAAATAGTTTTTTAGGATAGTGCCCAGCACAACTTAAACTGATTCGTGTATCTGTATACTTACAAAGAATATTGATACAATATGACTGAAATTTTTGCTCTCAATTTCTACAATTAAATCCGAACACAAACTAGAAGAAATTGAAAACCAAAATCAAAACCAAAACCAAAATTGGAAGCCTATACCCAAATCAAAAGGGACTGAAATTAGCCATTGGACCGACTGGAAAAGTAGTTGTGAAGGTCTTTCTTTGTGACAAATCTTCTCAAAGAACTTTTTAGAGCAAAATTAATAGTTGTGCATGCGCAGGTGGTGGTTGCTGATCAACCACAACGTTTAATATTGAGCATTATATTTATGATACATGCACGACAATCATTCTGAAACTGATCACGTCTTCATTATATACTACTATCATTTAGGATCTCATCATTCTGATGAACTTATTCAGGTGCATGATTAGTGGTAGGAGCTAGATCAAGACAACTAAGTTCTCACTTAATTCTTTGAGAATTTACTTTTCCACAAGTTATGGTGGTGATTTTCACAAAAACAACTAAGTCAATCATTTGCAAATCGTTCAACCGCCTACTTCACCAAAATTTAGGTTATCATTAATAGATTATTTTCCATGAGAGCAGTACAAAAATCATAGCATCATTGTGCATTACGTGAAAAATAAAAGACATTCCAACCGCCAACGTACGATAAACGGACAAGGCCACCTTCAAATAACCAAAAAGAAGTGCTTTAATAATACCGATAATGTCGTTAAAGAAAAGACACTTTCGAAGAAAAGGACATGAATCTCGTTATTTTGTAGTTTGTGTTTTGTCTTTCCACATAAGGAAGATAATGTTAAATGATTCATGTTGTCGTCTCAACTTTATAGTTCGTGGTACAATGTTGACTCACCAAAAGATTACAGTAAATCAGGTACAATCTGTCATTTGGCCTCCATATCCACTTACTATTTGTTTATTCTCATTCCTTGTCTTTTCTTGATGTCCTCACCCACCTTGTTGTGATGACTCCATAGGTCATTTTGAGTTTTAACTTCTATTTTCGTATTTCGAGACCTCCATTAGCTTTGTTGCATCTTATTCCGGAAAGTCTTTATGAGAAAAATTGAAGGAAGTGTAAGTTTTGCGTTAAAAATGGTTTGAGTTGACTACGGTCAATATTTTATGTGAACGGACTCGGATTGATATTTTGACAATCACAGTGGGTCCATATCGTGATTTGAGACTTGGGAGTATGCCCGGTATTGCATTCGGAAGTCCCTAACTTGTCTTGACGTGATTTGTTGAAAACTAGAAAATTGAAGGTTTAAAGAATTCCGAATTTTGACCATAGGTTGACTTTATAGCTACCGGGTCCAAATTTCGGTTACGGGACTTGGTATAAGTTTATTTTACTGTTTATAACTTGTTTGCAAAACTAGATACAATACGGAATTAATTTGACATGATTCAGACGCTCGGTTGTGAATTTGAAAGTTCTTAAGTTTCTTTGAAAATTTCATGCATTTTGTTGTCCAATTCGAAGTTCTAGGTATTATTTTTGTATTTTAATCGTGCGAGCAAGTTTGTATGATATTATTACACTTGTATGCATGTGTTGAGTTGGAACACGAGGGCTCGGGTGAGTTTCGGATAGGCCACGAGTTATTTTTGGACTTAGAGGTTGCATCTTCAGTTGGTTTTCTAGTGTCTAGTGCATTGTGCTTCATGATCGCAAAGGAAATGTTGGGATGGGGGCGGATTCCTTGGTCGCGAACGCGAGCACTGGGGGATTTACCCTTCACAAACGCAACCAGCCTCTCGTGAACGCATAGGGTTAAGGGATTCTTGAGGGGAGTTGGTCAGATGCTCTATGCGAACGTGAGCTCAGGTTCGTGAACGCGAAGGCCGGGGGAGGACAGGCTATCACAAACGCATAGTGTTTCTTGAGAAGGCGAGGGCCACTTGGGATGTTGCTCTTCGCCATCGCATCTGGCCCTTCGCGAACGCGAAGAAGGCCTAACGCCTAGTGACTTAAATATCCCAAAGTTGGGATTCAACCCATTTTTAGGATTTCTAAGCTTGAGCTCGACCTAGAGGTGATTTTGAAGAGGTTTTTTTATTCCAACTTCATAGGTTAGTAAATTTTAAGTTGTTTTCTTCCATCATAACACCAATTGGTTTTAATATTTAATTTATGCTTTCCATGGTACTCCCTGCAGTCCACAATAAGTGACCAATTTATTTTTTTATTTTGGTCTAAAATAAGTATCCATTTATATAATCAAGAAAAAAATTATTTTATTTTTCCAAAATTACCCTTATGTACGTATCCCTAAAAAGTCATTTTCTCCTCAGATTTGAGAAGAAAAGTAAGTACTACTATAACTATGGTGCAACATTTAATGAAGGGTGTCACACTAATAATTTTTGTCTAGAATTTACTATTACCTTAATGGGTGTGTCCAAAGTAAATTGGTCACTTATTGTGGACTGGAAGGAGTAAAAATTAGGGATTTAGGTATAAATTGAGAATTTTGAGAAATTATGGTTTAGACCTCAAATTGAATTGAGGTCGATTTTGAAACTAATCGCATAATCGGGCTCGGGGTTGAATAGGTAATTAGGTTTGGTTCAGATCTTGGGTTTTGACCAAGCGAGCCTGGGGTTGACTTTTGTCAAAATCATTAATGACTGAATCTTGTTCATTCGTGGGTAGTTTATAAAGCTTATTTTGAATTGTTTAAATTATATTTGGTTAAATTTGATTGGTTTTGAGGCTATTTCTAGAGAAAAGGCCCCCGTTGAGCTTTAATTTGATTGCGAGTGAGGTAATTGTTGGATCCAACCTTGACTTGAGGGAATTCAAATTTTTTGAACTATGTATTGTGTGGATTATGTGAGAAAACGACGTATAGGCAAGGTGGTGAGTGAATATATGCCGTCAAGATATTGTTTTCTATGTTTTCTTTCGTTATTTCATGTATTATCTTGTTCCATGCCTTAATTGTTACATGATTTATTTGACTTCTATGCCAAAAATGTTATTCGTCATTTAATTATTCTCGTATTAAATTGTTTGTCACTTTCATGACTCCATGCTTATTTGTTATTTGCCTTTAATTGTTTTACTTGCACATCTTGATTGTCTCATGTTCTACTTGTCCTATTGTTTTGTAATATTTATTGCATTTTACAATGTAATTTCATTTACGCGTTGTTTAGTTTGTTAGATAATGATAAACTTGTAAGATTGAAACTTCGAATTATTAGAGATTCTTTGATTATTATGTGGTCCTTTATTGCCTTGTACATTTACTCTCTTGATGTAGAAATTCTTGTAAATTGAGCTATCAGATTGGTTTATGTTCGTTGAAATTCTTTCTAGAGCGGTTTACACGCCGCAACAGAAATTGAAAGGTAATGAATTGAAATGGTGGAATAAGGACAAATTTTGATATTGACAAATGATGATACGGTGGGATCGGGTTGCACGCCACAAAGATGGGATCGGATTGCGCGCTGCAACGGTCTGAATATGTCGTACTTGTGATATTGTTGAGTTGTCCTTGGCATTTTTATACGAAATTATGAGACGTGTTAATCTGGGATTTCTTATAATGAGGTTTGAATTCTTTTTCATGAGTTAATTGTTTCACTTCCACTTTCTGTTTCTTTTCCTTGTATTATCATTATTACTATGTACATGTTGTTGTAAATAACTCATTTTAGCCTCGTCCCCACTTCATCGAGGTTAGGTTCGGACTTACAAAGTACATATGGTCGGTTGTACTCATACTACACTCTGCACTTCTTGTGCAGATACCGGAGTTGGTCTGAGCGGTGCTCAGTAGCTTTTGCTCGGACTTAATCGCTGTCGGAGACTTGAGGTATAGCTGCACGGCGTCCCTAGCCCTGAAGTCCCCTTCTCTTCTATCTTTACTGTTTTATTGAGTTTTAAAACAGTGTATTTTGTTCAGACCTTATTTGTAGCACTCTAGATGTTCAAGTAATCCTGACTCCACGTTCTGTGTTATGTTTAGATTTTGTTGTTTTTTGGTATTATTTTACCCTACTTCAAACTTATATCGTTATCATTGTTAATACTTTTTAATCATTAAAATCAGTAAATTTTCTGTTTCACATCGGCTTGACTAGTAACTAAATGTTAGACGCTATCATAATCCCCAGGTTCGGACTATAGGTAGTGACATTTGTAGACAAGAACAAGCTTCATCATGAGATCCTTATTTAAAAAGGTATAAGACCCCAAAAAAACTGTTACTTGGGTAAGCACATTCTCGAGGAAAAATAATACACTCCTTCCGTTCATTGTTACTTATCTACAATAGACTTTGTACTTCCATATAAATATTTTACCATAATATTCATAATAATATAATATTTTTTAAAAATTAAAAAATAATTTAAAGAATAAATAATTAATGATAAGGGTAAAAGAATAATAAAAAAATTATTCTTCTCTTAATTTACTAATGGACAAGTATAAGTAGAAAAAATATTTTTAGTATGGTAGACGAATAAGATTGAATGAGGAAGGAATAATTACCGACAGCTTGCCCTATTTAGGAACTTAAAGAATGATGATTGTTATAAAAATCATCAAAAGGTCTTCCATGACCAACAGATTCTTCAATTGTCTATTTGGCGTTGCTAAATGTGGAGCGGCGGTTCGACACTTCGACTATAAAGAAAATATTTAAAATTGCAAAGAATAATATGACGAAATACTTTTAGGCCTACGCATAGCTTTTGTCTTATATGCTTTAAAGGCTTAAAGTTAACATTGTCTTATGCATATTTTCCATTAATTTACATTAGAAAGGAGTTGGTACATCACTTAAAAATGGGAGAAATTTAAAAATAGCCAGATTAATACTTAGTCAGTTAAAAATAGTTCAGTTTCAAAAGTAATCGAAATTTAGCTACTTTTCATGTAAAGATAAATCCGAACGAAAACACTGTTCAAAATCCGAAAAATACGCCCTCATATTATACGGGAGTTCCAGCATAAGTATGCTTGAACTCCCTCATATTATACGGGAGTTCCAGGATAACTATGCTGGAACTCCCGTATAATATGCGGGAGTTCAAGTATAATTATGTTGGAACTCTTGCATAATATACTGGAGTTCCAGCAAGTATAAATGTCCAGTATAATGTACTGGAGTTTTGAGCATCGGTGCTCCAATCTCCCGTATATTATACATGAGTCAGCAAAGTATACCGGTCCAGCATAATATGCTGGAGTTCATACACAAATGTACCGAACTCCCGTATATTATACGGGACTGGTCTCTGTTGCAGCAAAATAGTGGCTATTTTTCATTGACTTGGTAAACTCTGGCTATTTTTGATTGATCAGTGCGGAAACTGGCTATACCGTGCTATTTTGACCTTAAAAATGACACTATATAATTGTTGATAGTCGAAAAAATGTATATAAAAATTGTATAACACACACACACACACACATATATATATATATGTGTATGTATATATGTTATAAATATGATTCTATTTAAGTTGAATATCTATATTTAGAGAGATTCTAGGGTTTATTACTTGGTGGCTAAGTTACCCTCTCCCTATAAATAAAGGGTTCTACTACATTGTAATTTATCTCAAAATTCAATAAGAATTCTCTCTCCCTACTTTTTCCTGCAATACTCTTCTTCTTCTTTTATTATTTTATAATACTTTATCAGCACGAGACACTAACTAATTGGGTAGAAGCTTTGAGATTGAACATAATGATTGTCAATTGTTCCATGAACTTCCTTTATGATTAAATTATGAATTTAAGGTAAGTATTTTACTTTTCTCTTTCAAATTCCTGAAATTCTATAATTTGATTTTATATATAAGCAAAGATAACAAAGTTTGATTATAACTCTAATGGAATTTATAAGAAATTATAACCACCTGAAGTGGTAAAATTTCTATGCCTCGCCATGATCAAATTCATGTATGATTGTGAGCAAAGACTTAAAAACCTGTCCCATTGAATTTGCTCCATTCTCATTCCCTTAAGAGAATGTGATAGTAGTATGTGATAAGTCTGAAGAAGACAAAATTATTACTAAAAATGTATCAACGGAAATGGACGTGGCAATAGACGAAATTATAATCGTCATTATTTGTGGTAATGAGAACAATAAGAATTCTTAAAATAATCTTTCACTCTGTGAAAAATATTTGTCATGAGATTTTGTAAAGCACATTTAGATGATTATGGTCCATTCATGATGTGAATGTGACAACATCTGATTTATGAATACATATTCATTCTTCAATGAATATGAACGTGTTAGTGGTAGTGAATATACCACACTCACCTCTAAAAAGAGGTTTGAGATGATATAAGAATGGCATGAATGGTCATTGGTCACGTACCTATTGTACGCCAAAATATTTTGGCATTGTGATTATTAAAACACAACGGTAATGCAAGAAACATATCTTGCATATAATTTTGACCATAACCATAATGGTATAACTTTCTCCTTAAAAGAAATATTCACCATATGGATGTTGATGAATATGTGATAATACAAAATTAATTAAGAATTCTGCAAGAGCCAATTATACTATTTTGGAGAAACACAATTGATTACCAATAAGATATTGTGTTGTAGTAAGTTTCAAAGAAACTTGTTTAGTTTCTAAAATATTCGTGAAAACGGCTGATTATATTGAGACTATAAATAAAGGAAAGATTTAATATCTTCTATTACTACAATTTGTAGTGGAGCAATATGTATGTGAAAAGTTATCCGCTTTATTCTCCAGTTTGTACTACACAAATAAAAAAATACCACAATAAAGTCGATGTTTATTGATATAAAAACTCATATCATAATAAACTTGGAGTTTATTGATAATTGCACACGTCATGGTGTAAATCTGAAGTTTATCAATATTGATAGTTTATTCAATAAGAATTCTCACTCTCTATCTCTACAATATTATTATTTCCTTATTGTTTTATTTCAATATTCAACTTATAACGTGCAAGTCTTATTAAGATTGAAGCAACTTGTAATTATGGGAAAGCAAACAAAACAAATTCCGAATAGCGATAAATCACAAACTGGAGGGAAGCAACTAATAGCTCTTTACCATAACACGATCCAACATAACCGATCTTGAAAGCACATCATATTTATCATTTTAGATAGATTAGGTTATTAATTTCTTCACGAGGAAAGTGACTGATCACGCCCAATGTATATCCTCTAAATAGGATTCTGCGGACGTTGCAAATAAAACCCAAGTATTAAGCCC
>MU772863.1:15794-35119 GCA_026770625.1 Nicotiana glauca | reverse complement strand
GTGCGTACTTGAGATAATTGTTGAAACCCGGATTTTTACTTAAATACTTGATTTGGATTTTCTTTTATATTTGCTTTACCTTACTTGCTATTATAGCATGTGCTAGCGTAGAAGAGCATGTTTAATTGATCCAAGTTGGCTATTTGTTTACATTGTCTTAACTGTGATTACGTGGAGCATGTTAGGCCAGTATTATTTGTTGCCTTGTATTATTGCACTTCAATTTCTAAATATTTCTTTGATGTTGGCTGCGCATTTATATTGGGACTACGGATGCGGGATTCCGGGAGCTCCCCCTTGTTTGTTTACTTTAGGACTACGGGTTTGATTCCCGGGAGATCCCCTTGCATTTTTACTTTGGGACTATGGGACGGTATCCCGGGAGATCCCCCTGCACTTTTATTTTGGGACTACGGGACGGTATTCCGGGAAATCCCCCTGCACTTTTATTTTTGGACTACGGGACGGTATCCCGGGAGATCCCCCTGCACTTTTATTTTGGGACTACGGGACGGAATCCCGGGAGATCCTTGATATTGATATGAGAATTGGACTACGGGACGGTATCCCGGGAGATCCATTGGACAGTTGAGAAAAGGGCTACAGGACCGGTATCGTGGGAGACCCTCGTCGGTATTCTTGTAATTTAGCTGTATTTACTCTGTGTTTCTGTTTTGTCTTGTAGTATTATATTTCATTGAATTGTCTTACCACACTGCTGTGTTCATTAATTTTCATCAGACTTCAACACTGTTAATATTTTGCTATTTTATTATTTCTATCTCAGTAGGGCCCTGACCTTTCCTCGTCACTACCCAACCGAGTTAGGCTTGACACTTACTGAGTACCGCTGTGGTGTACTCACGCCTCTTCTGCGCATGTTTTTCATGTGCATATCCAGGTACCTCTGCGCAGGCGCATTATCAGTAGCTGCAGGGAGCATTTCGGAGACTTGAGGTATATCTGCCGCGTCCGCAGACCGGAGAGTCTCCCTCTCACTCTACCCTTTAGTTAGCTAGATGCTATTCTGTTCTTCCTTATTATAGACTTTCCGGATGATTAGAGCAGTTTTATGTATTATTCTTAGCCTGTGTTTCCCGTGGGTTTCCGGGTCTTTGGGATGGTTTCAGAATTTAAAGTATTAAAGTGTATGTGACAGGCGGCAACTGTATACATTACTCATGTTATTTAGCTTTTGAATATATATTTCGCAAATGTTGTTACTTTCGCAATGTGTTAGGCTTACCTGGTCGTGAAGGCTAGGTGCCGTCAAGACGTGTTCACAATTGGTGAACTAGGGTCGTGACAAATGGCTTTTCTTTTCGATGAAGAACCCGAGAATATTCTTGGGCTCTTTCTCAAGAAATACGAGAAGCCACGATCGACTCCGCAGTAACTCCTCGAAAAGCAAATCCTGATAAAAAGAGGGATTGAGATCAGTGCAATATAAAAAATAAATTAATATAGTAAAAGTATGAATGGTAAAATGAAAACTCTTACCATGAGTTTTTAATTTCAAACCAAATCGGTCAGAAAGGGTCTTCCAAGACCTACTATCCATTGGTGTAGTCTTCAATAACTTCTCTACCCAATCACGAAAATTGGGAACCGCGTCCACGACTTCCATGATTGCTGGAAAAAGAAAATAAGAATTAGGAAAATCAATAAGTTGAAGGAAAGGGTACGAGAGAGTTAAAAGACTCATGTGCAAAATTTCACTTCTCAGGGAAGGGAACATTTTGTTCACCCCCTAAACCAAGAGTAGGGGCAGCAACAAACCTGGCATACCAGCCACGGTCTTTGTCATCTTCAGGGCTCACCAAAACCCTCTTGCTCCTGGCTACTAGTGTAAAAACCCCATTGTGAAAGAGCCTAGGGGAATAAAGATGAATCAAGTGTAGAAAAGTGAAAGGAACCCTAACTTTATTAGTCAAATGCCTCAAACAGGTGACAACCTTCCATATGATTGGGCTAATTTGACCCAATCAAACATCAAAGAAGCGACAAAACTCAAGAATAACAGGGTCTATAGCCGGATTAAACCCTAAGGTGAAAGGGTATGTATAGACAAAAGAATACCCAGTTATGTAAGAGGTAATTCTTTGGTTTGGATTGGGGATAATAATAGGGAAATCACTACTCCAGTGGCAGTCTTTACGAACTAAAGGAATCAAACCTTCTATAATTTGGGTGGGGTAAACATCAGCCCGATCTAAAGAAGCTACTTGATTCCTAAGTGACACCCTGTCATTATAGAAAGATAGTTCTGCAGGGACTATCTCTTCTACTAATGGTTCGCGAAGAGGTTCATAAGAATCTTTGCCCCTGGAAGAGGACCTTTGTGAGATAGAGCCTCTAGTTCTAGAAGATGGGCCAGAACTAGGAGAGGGTACAAAAGAACCGCGTGCAGAAGAAGATCCTAGGTTATGGAGTCTACCTCCTCTTCTGCTCCTACTGGGGACATTGAGGAAGCTATCAACTATGGAGACTTTACTAGAGTTAGGGTTTGATGAAGACATGGTGATATGAAGAAGAAGCAAACAGAGGTTTGAGAAATTGAATGTTCAGAAAACTTTATGTAGAAAAGACAAAGAGGGAGGTTATATTTATATTAAGAAGCAACCATCAAAGGAAGAGGTGTGATGGAAGAGCCATAATAATGATAAGTGACACTTCGTAAATAGGGAAGACGAAAAGAAAGCCTAAAAAAGTATTGTAAAACTACAGAACTAATAGGAAGGTGACATATGTGAAACACATTAAATGAAAGTGACAATTGAAGCGTCAATTCTGTCACAGCATTAATGGTGACAAAATTCCCGTTTTAAAGAAATCCACTTCCCAAATATTCAACTGATGAATAAATGGCAAGTGGGGGGGACTATCTGTATTAGAAAAAATTGAGTTTACATATTAAAGAGGTATGAAGATGACGTGTTGAGACACATAGACTGGTCAAAGAATTACAGCTGACAAGGAGACACGAGTTGCAATATATACGAGCAGAAAGCAAAGGAAGAGGCACGAGTGGTCATTTGAAAAGAAGTTAACGCCCGTACCTGTTTCAGTCATTTAAGCTCAAGAATCAAAGGGAATGAATCTGACAATGCATGAGAGTCCAGATACAGTATTTAATGAACATTAAATACCAAAAATATCATAGAATCTGTCTTAAATATAATAATTATGTAACGTGACATTCAATGACTTTAATTTCTCATAATAACAAGAGCAAAACACATATCTCCAAAGTAACTATAAAAGCGAGAGAACTGATCAAATGTAAAGAGAGGACTATCTGAATATACTTTGGTTTACTTGTTTCTCTTGATTATATTCTTGCTATCCGAATTCCTTTCTTTTATTCATTCTTGCGATTATCAGTAACCTGAGTTTTTCTAAATTATAGCTTTAGTAAAAAAAAATTTAGTTAAATAAAACGCGATATACATGATCATAAGTAAATAAATTAGTTACAAGCTACATAGAAAATCGTAATTAATAACTTATCTTTGTTTTTTCAGTGGCCACTTTTAATTTAGAAAAATTAAAGAAACGTCAACAATATTATATTGCTACACCAGTATTATAATAGGAAACTAACGAAGTTCCTTATAATTAATCATATCATGTAAAATAAAACAACAAAAAGTTCTATCGTAATTTTTGTGGACGTTTATACAAAATTGAATTCCAAAACTTAAAAAGTTTAGTAGTTTACTCTTGTTACCTTTAATCTTATACTCTTTCATTTTTACTTTGTATCAAAAGAATGGAATTTTTTACATACAGATTTTTTTATTTACATACTTTAATTTCATTAAGTGTTGGGATCGAATTGGGCTTTTTTTTTTATTTTTGTTGTTGTTGTATATCTGCGAAGTTATCTTACTATAAATCAGTATCTACACACTCCACCTATCAATCAAAAGAAAGATAAAATACACAACAAGTCAAAATCATTGTAAAAGAATGACATCGGAAAAATTGTAATTGCCTCCTGGATTTCGGTTCCACCCAACTGATGAAGAGCTTGTTATGCACTACCTATGTCGAAAATGTGCGTCGCATCCAATTGTTGTCCCGATTATAGCTGACCTATACAAGTACGACCCGTGGGATCTCCCTGGTAATTTTCTGCAAATGATTCATTCGTTTTTAGATTATAACATTAATTTCCCAAAGTTGAAACTTTTCGAGTGCTTTTTTAATTTATTTATATTTTTCTTTTTGTGGTTTTAGATTTGGCGTTATATGGGGAGAAAGAGTGGTATTTCTTTTCGCCGCGGCATCAGAAATATCCGAACGGTTCACGGCCGAATCGAACTGTGGGAAATGGATACGGGAAGGTGACGGGTGCAGATAAGCCGATTAGTCATCCGAAGCCTGTCGGAATTAAGAAAGCTCTAGTATTTTACTCGGGCAAAGCTCCCAAAGGAGAAAAGACGAATTGGATTATGTACGAATATCGGCTTCCTCATGAGTCATGTCGATCGATCTGCTCGTAACAAGAACAATAATTAGAACTAAAAGGCTACTAAGGATATGACAAAGCAATGTTACTGACGGCTACTAAAAACAATTGCAATAGCCAAGAGCGGGTCCCACATGGTTAATTTTGTCTTGAGAAGTAATCATGACATATATTGTAGAACCGTCAAGTAGGATATAGGTTTTCAAGGCAGGCACAGTAATTGCTTTTATCAACCAATGGAATCAATTGGTATTATCATAATTACAAATATGTCCTTTTGATATTAATAGTAGTAAATTAGTAACACAATTACTATTTTGCCCTTAAAAGAAGCTAGATTTACAAATATACCATTGGTCGACCATCTTCTCTCTTCTATATAATAGAAAAAGGCTTTCTCTTTGGGTTTCAGGAATGAAATGGGTCTTGTCTAACAAAGTTTGGGCTTGATTCATATACTAGTTTGCTCGGAGAAATTCAAAAATAGTCAGATTTACAAGTGATCATTCAAAAATAGCGACAATTTTAAAAGTAATTGAAATTTAGCCACTTTTCATATAAAGATAAATCTGAATAAAAATACTGTTCAAAATCTGGAACTCCAGTATACTAGAACTCCAGCATATTATAATGGAGTTCCACCATAAGTATACTAGAACTCCAGAATAATATACTGGAGTTCCAGTATAATATAACAGTCCAGTACAATATTCTGGAAGTTCATACACATGTGCTCCAATCTCTAGTATATTATGCTGGAACTTTTTGCGTGTTAGAGTTCCAGCATAATATGCTGGAAGTTCATACACTTGTGCACCGATCTCCAGTATATTATGCTGGACCGGTCCCTATTGCAATAAAATAGTGGCTACTTTTCATTGACTTTGCAAATGCTAGTTATTTTTGAATGACCAGTCCGAAAACTGGCTAGCCCATGCTATTTTTACTAGTTTGCTATGTGCAGTTTGCTTTGTAAGCCCTGGGGCTTTTGCATCTATATCCGGTTTTTGGGTCACAATTGAACTTATACCTACTTTGCAAAAAAAGTTACGAGCATGCTCACTTTGCGATCAACTTTAGACTTATCAGGTATGAAGTTAAAAAAAATAGTCTGAAGTACAATGCACTTAAAGCCAATTAAGTCTAAAGTGCAAAAATTGCAATTAAGATGCACTTAAGGTCAAATAGGTCTGAAGTGCAATAAGAATTTTTATGCACGTAAGGTTAGAGAGGTCTAAAGTAAAAAATTACACTTCAAACACACTCAATGTCAAACACGTGTGAAGTGCAACCAATTATTTCATGCATAAGGCCAATAAGTTTAGAGTGAAAAAATTGTACTCAGATGCACTTAAGGACAAATAGGTATGAAGTGTTACCAATGGTTTCATACACTTAAGGCCAATAAGTCTGAAGTTAAAAAATTTCACTTCATATGCACTTAAGGCCAAATAGGTCTGAAGTGCAACTAACGTTTTCATGCACTTAAGGCTAAATAGGCCTGAAGTGCAAATTGCTAATTTGTTCTTCGAATTTTAACAATCCAATATACAATTTAACATCTAAATTTACTCCAAATGAGCTCATATTTGAAATATAACCTCCAAATATCATCAAGAACAAACTTCAATCATCAATTGTCAAAACAACTATCACGATCCGAATTTTCTATCCTCGGGAGTCGTGATGGCGTCTACTCGTAGAAGCTAGGCAAGCCGCAAAATATAGAGATTACTAACTCTCATATTTTAACCCTTTTTAACAACTTAGATTAACTGGTAACCAACATTGAATATTAATGATAAACAGAACAAGCGGAAGACTTAAACAGATAAAATAACCAAATTCAGTACTACAATGCCAATATACTCCTCTACCCGGAATCTGGTATCACAATATCACAGACTATCTATGAGTACTACATACAAGTGTCTGAAAAAGAAAATACAGTCTATCTCGAAAACAAGTGAAAACAGAACACATAATAAGATATAAGAGAACGCCAGGCCTGCGGACGCCTGTAGGACTACCTCGGAATCTCTAGCTAGACTGAAGGCAGCCTCCCCAAGTGCTACTGTCCAAAAGCTGCTCCGGGATCTGCACGTAGTGCAAATTGTAGCATCAGCACAACTGATCTCATGTGCTGGTAAGTGCCTGGCCTAACCTCGGCGAAGTAGTGACGAGGCTAGGACCAGATTCCAAATAAACCGGTGCAGTTATATAATATACAGCGAAAAATAAAATAGAAATAAACAAAAGAAGATGGGAGGGGGTACATGCTGTGGGGAAAATACCAATTCCAGCAGTAATTTAAGAGAAACATCAAAGAACAATCTAAGATCTACATCAATCAATAATAACACTATTGCGGCGCGCAACCTGATCTGTTATGCCCCGCAATATTACATCGATATTACGTCCCGCAGTATTATATTAGATGATATTATGCACCCAACGGTATTACATTACGATGATGTTACGCTTCACAGTATTAAGTTACGACGATGCTGCACCCTGAAGTATTGTACGTTAAATTTGTCGTAAGAAAATTAACATCAGTCCAAGAAAAAGATTATTTGGGGATTATAAGTGATGAGTAAATTCGTGAAGGTAAGAGGATAAGTAAAGTCGAAGAAAATGATTTTTTTGTCGAAGTTTGATATTTTGGGATAAAATACGGCCCGAGCTAAAATACTTAATATTTATAGACTAGTGTCATACAGGGTATTACATGACCATGCTAGTAAGGTGTACAAGGTATGTTAAAAGAGACTAATATTTAATTAAGTTGAGACAATTTTTAAACTGTGCGAATAATTGATTAACTACCAGGTAGCGGGATAATTATGGATAAGGATCTTCTTGGGGCTGCAACGTGGCAGAAGCTAAGCCAAAGTGGCAAGATATGCCAAATGAGTCATATAGGCAAAGGATGCCTTGATTACACGTAGGAATTCTTAATTCTTGGATGGCATGAATACATAATGCCTTGATGAAGTACCTTGCTTGGGCTCTGTATTTGGCAATCTAACTTGGAAAATAGGATTGAAAATATGGTATACTTGCCATTATAAGAATTTAGACCAGCAAGTTGCAATCTTTCAATGGAGTAAATATGCCTTTAATTTCGATAGAGTGGCAGCAACATTGATGATTAACAGGATAAATAGTTATTCATCATCGCAAGAATTCAAGAGTTCATGCCGAAACATTTCTTAAAATCTTAGTAACGGGGTTTTGCGATTCAAAGGGAGTACGGTGCAATTTTCTCCAAGAATATTATACAAAAATTTTCCTACTCCAGGTATGTTAAGGCCAAACTCTTCTTTCATTTGGCATGATCTCGTCATTACATTCATCTCCCGGAATTTACGTATATTTTGTTAGTCTCGCAAATTGCGTATATTTTTTTAGTATTGTAAGTTATAATATTCTCCTTATCGTGACTTCACATTCAGTTGAGTATTTCCTTCTTCCAGTCAAGAGAACAGAGAAGTTACATATATACAGTATTAAAAGTATTTTCATTACCATCTAGCTATAATCGTTGGGCAGGCCCCTATTGGCCAAGCTCTGATCAGATAGTAAGTTATATACCGAGCCTACTATGGCCGAGCGCTTATAAGCGAGCCCAGTTGGTCGAGATACAAAGCCTAGTATGGTCGAGCACTTATGAGCGAGCCTACTACGGTAGAGCAGTTTTATATATATATATATATATATATATATATATATATATATATATATATATATATATATATATATATATATATATATATATATATATATATAGCGAGCCTTATAGGGTCGGACAACTATTTTACTTACTATATTAAGAAAGTTCAGTCAGTATCAGCAAGTAAGCAAAATGCACATGATCCAATTACATACATATACCTTGTTTTTCAATTTTTTTTAATATTCAAAAGCCGGTCAACATGCAAATCCGAAACAAATAAATGTACAAGTAGGATGTATCAAGATGTTCCATTATTCCTGGTATACCTGTCCTAGATGAACCCAACCTCTATGTTGAGTCAACTAAGTGATTTTACTTCTAAAGTAACCCTGAAAATCAACATGCACAATGAACAAATTAAGAAACCGACACAAAGGTACACCTTATTTCGTAGAACTATAGCAGAACTAAAGAGAGTTACAGCCATGCAGTTGCAGTCTTAGAACTTCGGCTCTAGGCCAGTTACAAAAATAAAAACTCTAGAGCTGAAGTTCGCGAGTTACAAAAATAATAACTTCAGCTCTTTGCCAGTTACAAACATATACCTTTTTTTTCAATTTTTCCCAATATTCAAAAGCCGGTCAACATGCAAATCCGAAACAAATAAATATACAAATAGGATGTATCAGGATGGTCCATTATTCCGGGTATACCTGTCCTAGATGAACCCAACCCCTGTGTTGAGTCCCCTAAGTCAAAGTGCACATGATGCAGATAAGCGTTCCTACTAGGGATCCGACATGAGGTTGAGTTATTCTAGGTTCAAAATCAGGGTATATGTTCTAGACTGTGTACCCGAGCGGACAACTCGAGTCAAGGAGGGGGCTACGTATCGGGGACCCGCAAGATCGTCCGGCTTAGTAACTTGTCCGATCCTCTTTTTTTATTTCAAGGTATGACACTAAAAAAATAGGGAGTCTCGACCAGCGAGCACATCCCCGAAGATAAGAAGAAAAGGGTTTCGTAACAGTTTATATGTACAGTTTAAATAATATCAAAGCGGTAAAAGCATTATTTTGCACATTAAGCCCGACAGGTAAAAAGATCAGATAATAAACAAAGCCAATTACAACAATTATTCTAAGCTCGAATTCTTGAACCCTGAATCGAAGTTCTGGATTCTTATCCCCAGCAGAGTCGCCAGAGCTGTCACACCTCCGTTTTTATACACCATCCTGAAGGATAGTATACAAGGGAATTTTTCCAATTAAAGGACAATCGGGATTCATTTATTAAGAGATTCAGAGTCGCCACTTGGGAGATTTATGGTGTCCCAAGTCACCGGTTTGAAATCCCGAATCGAGGAAAGGATTGACTCTGTTTAACAGTCTGCGAACCAGAAATTCGGGTAAGGAATTCTGTTAATCCGAGAGAAGGTGTTAGGCATTCCCAGGTTCTGTGCTTCTAGCACGGTCGCTCAACTGTTATATTCGGCTTAATTATCTGATTTTAAATAATTATGAACCTACGTGCTAATTTTAGTTTTTAAACTGCTTTTATTTAATTTATAGAGAGGAGTTGCAACGTTATTAAAATACGTCTTGAACCACGTCACATAAATGCACCCGTATTTTTTGACATATTTTAACATCGTTGAGATTTGGATTTGGGCCACATAAATGTGCACCCGAGTTTAGGAAAGTAGATTTATTAAAATACGCGCTTAGAGCAACTACGTGTTGATAACTTTGCGAGTGGCCATAAAAATTTGCTAAATGGCACATCCCGAGTTCTAAGGATCTTAACACATTAATTAAGAGAGGACCATACGTTGTGAAGTATTTTTACTAAAAGAGATTTCATGTTCATTGACTTTAGCTGCATTACTCAATTCACGTCAATAATCATGACAATTCCAGCAAACAAGGAAATGGCAAAGATTTCGATATTAAAATTCAAATGGAAAAGAAATCGTTTTAAGATATGGAATATTGGCTCAATTTCTTTATTTACAAATCTTCTTACTAAACTTTGAATTCACATAAAGACTTCATATTTGTATTAGCACTAACTATAGATACTAGGTTAATATTCTTGGTAAAAAAAATGACATTAACTATCTTAGACTCAAAAAAAAAATTCTAATCCCACGTTTTACTGTTATTACTTTTACAGTTCTACTCATTCATTTTTTTTCATGAAAAACCACAAGATAACGATCTAGTTGGTGACCCTTACTATTAAAAGAAGAAAATGGAGAACTCAAGTGTAACGATCCGACCGGTCGTTTTGAGTCACGGCGTCCGTTCAGCAGTCGGAGGCCATGAATAGCTTTATTTCAGATATTATGACTTGTACGCGTGGTCGGAATTAAATTTCGGGAAGTTCAGAGTTGATTTGGAAAGAGAATTCTTATTTCAGAAGCTTAAAGTTGAAAGACTGAACTAGGATTGGAGTTTTGAGCAAACGACCTCAGAATTAGGATCCGGAGGTTTCGGAAGGTTCGTATGATGATTTTGTACTTGGGCGTATGCCCGGTTCGGGTTTTGGATAACCCAGGAGCATTTTGGCGCCTATTGTGGAACTTAGCATTTTAGAAGGAATTTCATAAGTTTGGGTTGAAGTGCATTTCAGTGTTATCAATGTCCGTTTGAAATTTAGAGATTGGGAGTAGCTCCATATGGTGATTCTGGAGTTGGCAGCGCGATCGGAAGTGAATTCGGAGGTCCAGGGGCTATTTTGAAGCCATTTGGCTAAGGATAGAAATTTGAAGGTTTTTGAGGAGTTTGACCGGAGGTTGACTTTTTGATATCGGGGTCGGAATCAAATTCCTGAAGTTGGAGTAGGTCCGTAATACTAAATATAACTTGTGTGCAAAGTTTGAGGTCAATCGGACATGATTTGATAGGTTTAAACATCAAAAATAGAAGTTGGAAAGTTCAAAGTTCATAAAGCTTGAATTGCGCTGTAATTCGCGGTTTAAGCGTTGTTTGTTATGATTTGAAGCCTCGAGCAAGTCCGTAATGTGTTTTAGGACTGGTTGGTATGATTGGTTGGGGTCCCGGGGGCCTCGGGTGAATTTCGGGTGGTTAACGGATCAAAAATAGAATTTTTGAAGAGCAAAGGCTGCTAGTTGCTGGTATTTCCGCTTCTACGGAAGAGGGACCGCAGAAGCGGTTGAGGGAACCGCAGAAGCGGTTTTTGGTTTGAGCTGCAGGATCCGCAGATGCGGTTTGTTTTTCGCAGAAGCGGACCGCATCTGCGAGCGAAGGGCCGCAGAAGCGAAATGGCTGGGCATGAGGGGGAGTCGCAGAAGCGGCGCATATTCCGCAGAAGCGGAAGCGCAGAAGCGAGCCAAGGGCCGCAGGTGCGAAAAAGTCTGGAGGAAGTGAGTTGTTTTAAAAATCGGATTTTGGCCATTTCTCTCATAATTTTCATGGCTTGGGCGATTTTTGGGGAGCTTCAAGAGAGGATTTTCATCATCAATGCTAAGGTATGTTATCCCCACATATTGTGAGTTAAAAACATCAACAATGTATGGATTTAATCATGAAATCTTGTAAAAATATTTGGGGTTTTGGTACAAAGACCTAGAAATTTAATTCTTGGAATTTAGCCACAATTTTGAGCATGGAATTAGGAGAAAATTATATATTTGAGTTCCTAAGGTTATGAGTAATCTTTACCTTCGAAAAATTTCGGATTCCAGGCATGTGGGCCCGAGGGCATTTTCGTCAACTTTTCGCTCGGGTTTAGTAATTGTCCTAAATTGGATTATAATGAGTACCTTACCGTATATTAATGGAATTATGTGATTGTTGGATAGTTTTGGAACATGGTGCATCAAGTAGAGCCTTCGGAAGAATGTAGAATGACGGTTATGAGTCTTCGGAGCGAGGTGAGTCTCTTTTCTAATCTTGTGAGGGGAAATTTACCCCATAGGTGAGTTAAATTGGTGATGTGCTTCTAATTGTGGGGGCTACGTACGCATGAGGTGACGAGAGTCCGTGCGTAGCTACTATTATGTTATTGTCCGCGTAGTCTAGGACCCAAAAGCATGTTATATGTGGATTAAATTGTGAACTCGTTGATGACTTGGATTGTTTAAATCACCTTTGATTAGTAAACGAATATAAAAAGAGATTAAACATCATTTTCTGAATTATTAAATAGAGAATTGGCTTATTTGGATAATTATTCCTCGATATAATTCTAATTGGCTATCTGAGCATGTATCTTACGTGTACCCGCATCGCATGGATGATTCGCGAGCGGGGTAATAAACCACATTAAATTAATAAATGGATTTCTAAAAGAACTTAAGCTTCGTTTTCTCAAATTATTAAAGAGAATTGGCCTTTCTTGGATGATTGCTCCATGTTGACTTCTTGACTGATTGTCTGTCTGTGTGTGTTTATTTTGGAACGGGCCGAACGCCTCGGTAGATTAATAGATGCATTTATAGGCGCGTCGTCGATCCTCGGCAAGTGCACATTTATTTCTGTTGGATCGGTTCGTCGCCTCGGTATGATTTGCGCATGCTTGTATTGCTGCCTGGACTTATTTAAGTCGTTACATGCCTCACTATGGCTCGAAATCATCTTGTAAATAATGAAAGGAAATCTTGGAAAATTTCCTATGAAAGAATTATGTGTTTACTTGTTTCCTCTATCTGGATTAAATCATGTTCATAAAATAAATCCACTGCGTAATATGTATATTAAGGATAAATAATCATTGGACTATTAGATAGTATTAGAGTTGACCATCTCGTCTCTACCCCTTCGGGATTAGGTAGGACACTCACTGAGTACACGTTAATTACGTACTCATACTACACTTCTGTGCATTTTTATTGTACAAGTATATATACCTCTAGCAGCCTACGGGGCGTAGCAGCACAGACGTTTCTGGGACTAGGTGAGCTGCATCATTCGAGGCGACCGCAGCTAGGGTAGTCCCTTCCAGTGTACTGTATTTACTTTTCGTCCACTTTATTCCGGACGGATGTTGTATTTTATTTCTCTTATCAGTAGTTGCTCATGTACTTGTGACACCGGGTTCTGGGGATGTATTTGGATTATTTGGAAATCTTAAAAGTTATTTAAATATTTTATTTATTTATTCGGAAGAATACACTGAGTCTTGTTTAAAACGTATAAAAGAAATGTTTTTCAAAAGTGTTAAAAATGAGATTTAACTAAGTATTTAAGTTGGATGGCCTGACGGCGGTGTCCGGCGCCACCACGACCCTTAGTGAATTTTGGGTCGTGACAATATGGTATCAGAGCACTAGGTTTCCGTCGGTCTCACGAGTCATGAGCAAGTCTAGTAGAGTCTCGCGAATCGGTACGGAGACGTATGTACTTATCCTCGGGAAGCTACAGGGCTGTTAGGAGTACTTCCTTTCTTGATTTCCTTTTTGTGCGGTTCGATTCCTTTGAGGCTTATGCCTTTGATTTCCTCCTACTCAATCTTACGCGACGCGAGCGCTTGTTATAAATTGAAAGTTGAAGAATTGAAATGGCACCACAGATGTGGTGCGGGGTGATTCTCCCGGTATAGTTGATGTGACTGTTATGGCCGCCTGGTGGAGGGATATTCTAGTGTTTCAGCTCAATAACAGAACTTCTAAGAGCCTTGAGGCTAGGCGCAGGTTGCCATGATGCTTACGAGCGATTATGCCGCAGTGTTGTTGTAATGGTAGGGTGTCGCCCATGTGTCGGGGCAGTATAAATTGAATTGAAGGGAGGTTCACTCATCGTGTAATCAAGGATTCGGTATTTTATTCCCGGCAGGAGAAACTCAATCGAACTGAGGATGGCCAGATGGGGACTGGTGGAAGTAACAAAACGTGGTAATTGCAAGCGTGGTAGAGTTCTCCTCTATGTGGGGGTGTTGTTGTCCTAATTGAACGCTTTAAGCTCGTCAGTGTTATGATCTGCTACAATTCGCCTTGAGGTAGGATATTATGAAATAGTAGTGAAGATACAACTGTCAGATATCGCATGATGCGGTGGTTTAAGATCGAATCAGAATTTCTAATGTTGACGGCTCGATAAAGATGACCTTTGGAAAGGTTTAAAGTTAATAGCAATGGTGGGTTCAAGTGCCACGAAGGTAGATTTTATTTGAGGCAACAATTGAGCAGCAAAGTATGAGGAAGGACATGTGGGAAGTGTCAGATGGTGTTTAAAACTTCTAGAAGGCCAAGTATGAGAAGCAAGGTCGAGTGGTTAATTAAAGAGATGAGTTCCGCCAAAGTGGGAGAGTGGCGAGGGTTGCATATGGACTTGGTAGTAGGAAGACTACGCGCCTTAAGGAGAGTTGGATCGAATTAGGGATTTTAATGATTGGTGATTGAAGCCTGCGGGTATGATGTCAAGTATGGGCTATTATGCGGCAGAAGATTGATATAGCGGAAAGGAGCTGCTTGAAATGGAGGAGGGTGCCACATAACCCTGGATTTGGAAGGATGTTTCCGCACATTTAATTGATGTCCGCGAGGGGCGAATGGACTTGTGCAACTGGAAGGTGAGCTCGGACTCAAGATGGGCTATTAGTGTCGTAGTGAATGTACCCCATGCAGCGGCGTGGGAAGATATCGAGAGGTGTTTTCCCTAGGTGGGTTATTCCCCGTGAACAGGTTAGCGGTCGTGTGGTTGGCGAAGCTTCCGCAAAGAATTATATTGGTTGTTCAACAAAGGGATCGGTCGTGAGAATGCAGTGGATGATTCAGAATATGAAAGATGGGGATTTACAGGGAGATTCTGAGAAATTTTGATAACTTATGGTGCGAGGTTATGCCAATAAGAGTTAAAAAGGTCGGGCGAACTCAAGAATGGTGAAATAATGGCTTCAACCTAAGTAGGAGAGTCCTACCGCTTATGATTGGGTTGTATGATTAACTACTTGCGTGATTTCTGGTTATTAGAATATTGATGGATTAATTAAGCTATGAGAAAGGACCATAAATAGTAAATTGAGCGGAGGAATTATTAAGGATGTGCTATGGTTAGCCTTATGGGATCATGTTCGAACTTGGGAAAAGGTTCCGAGTTTATGCCTCGTATAGAAGCAGGTTTAAAGGGGAGTGGTTCTGCGAGGTGCTTCATTGAGAGGGTATCAATGTTCTAGAAGATTTAGGGAGCTGATTATACTCGGGATCAAGTCAGAGCGGGTGGCTCTCAGCAACGGTCCTAATGGAACTCAAAAGATAAAGTGTGGTACCTAATGATTTCAAGCCTATAAGTACAATAAGAATCAAGATTTGTAGTAGCTTATGAGAAGGTGCCCAGAATGTTCTATGATGCGTTACCTTGTGGTGTAGCATTTGAGAAATGTGAAATAATTCGCGAGATTTGAGACAACATGGTCTCGCAATTCAAGGTCACTCGGGGAGAGTGTAGAGGGAGTATGTTATGCGTTGAAGAGAATTAGTATTATTTCCGAAGCAATCAAAGATAAATTGGAGGGAAATAGATTGATTAGCCATAGTTGAATTTGGCATGTTGGGGCCAATGATCAGTTCGGTCCGCGAGATCAAGTTATGTGTATGATTTGTGGGGGTATGTGTGAGGCCTGTCGGCCGCCGTGATTGATGATTTATCAGGGGCATTCTTCTGTTATGGCTTGTTAAGTGAAAGCGGATTCTGGAAGGGCTATGGTGGATTGGACCACTACTTGCAGATTTACATATTCTACGGTTATGGAAAATTACCGGTGTATTGCTATGATTCTCCTGAAGTGAGTTAAGTGCAAGGTTCTTATATGATGAAATGTGAAAATATTAATGAATTTGGAGTTATAATGAAAATCGTATTCTATCGTATGTTGGCACGTTGGGTGCAGTGAATAACATAGAAATACGAAGTGAGGATCAAGGTTGCAGATCAGTGTTGACAAGGATGTCACGTGCTCGGATGAGCAAGGAAAGGGTTGAATGATTAGAGTAAATTGGTATTGTCCTCCGCGTCACCTGAGATTGATGTGTCGTGGAAGAGGTTTTGCATCCTGGTTAAGGATTCTGGATTTCTTTTCAGCGTTAGTGCGTCCGATGGTTTAGATGTGCAGACCCTTTATTTATTTCGGAAGATTGTGGGGGCGTGTCCCGCGGGAAGATTGATAAGTGTGACATGTAGTCACTTGACTGGCTAAAGATTTAAACCAAGTATGAGGATTGTGGTAATATCATTAATTTGAGAATTTATGCCTGGAGGGCATTTTGTATATTAGGTTATGAACTGAGGAGGTTGCTTCGGTTATGATGGTTATTCTTATGTGATTTGAGGCAAAAGGGGGTTACTATGGACCTTTGAAAGGTCGTTGGCCAAGTTGGTGCAATCAGAAATTGGGTTGAGATCGGTGGATTGATTTATTTGTGAACAGGGCCTTGTATCAGGCTAGTTGTGTTCATTTCAGCGAGCATTCCCTATGGAGGAACAGTCGAGGTGTTATTTTTTCATCAGCTATTCCAGATAGTGATGTATTGCACCATATGAGTTGTGAGACGGCTTAGTAAATTCTTATGTGTTGAGGTTCCGCGTTACGATGATGTTATGAGAGCAGGATGGCTCTTGAGATTTAGATCTTGAGATTTGTAGCCTATAGCGCTATGTGTTTCTCAGGGATGGTATTATGCACTTAGCGTGCTTGCGATCGAAATTCGATATTTTATTGTAATGAGCAGATTTCGCTCGAAGTGCAATCTCCTTATGTAAGATCCATGTGTGGATCGGGTGGCACAACGCCATGTGTATGTTATTTGGATCGGGTTGTGCGCCGCAACAGTGTGATGTCGAGTCTAGTTTTCTATATGCTATTTCCTTGTGTGTTTCGTTTCCTATCTTCTGAGGAAAGTCCGTATTAGTGCGGGGGATTGGTAATTCCTTCCAGAGTCCGATTTTCTATTTGTGTTGTGTTCGTATTGGTGGCCTATTAGCGCGTGGTAGCATCATATGAGATTTTAACAATTTTTGGGGTGGCTTACTGCCTAAGCAGTTGTATCGGATGAGACGAGATCCCTTTATCTAGGATTCTGTGCAATCCAGCTATATGAGGTATGTTATGGAGATAAGAGCATTATTGGGTTCAGAATGAGGTGAAGGCCTTGTCATGAGGGTATACCTAATGTTTTGTTGACTCGGCGGTTGATTATGAATGTTGGTACATCTTTTTCGTCACGGCGGTATGGTAAAGGTTAGAGTGAGACCTGTATAGGCCATGGGATGCAATGAGAGCATCAGATTAGTAGGATTTTACTAAGTGGATCAGAAAAAGGTTATTGTGGCCCTACGAGTGGGAAATGCAAAGTGTGAAGTCAACAAAGTTATGCAATCGTGTTTGAGTATAGTGTGTAGTGATTGAAATGGTGATTGTATATTGGAAACAGGCCTAGCATAGGATTCCAGATGTTGGAATCGGGCTCTAAGGCTTAATTGCTTGAATAAAAGGGAATATCTTCAGAATTCATCGAGCCAATGTGCTCAGCTAAGTTATAGTAGCACGAGAAGGTGCATGAGGTGCTAAACAGCGATTTCAGACCACTCCAATACAGTTCTCAGCACGTTCGAGGACGAACGTATGTTTAAGTGGGAGAGAATGTAACGACCCGACCGGTCGTTTTGAGTCATAGCGTTCCTTTCAGCATTCGGAGGCCATGAACAGCTTTATTTCAGGTATTATGACTTGTACCCGTGGTCGGAATTGAATTTCGGGAAGTTCAGAGTTGATTTGGAAAGAGAATTCTTATTTCAGAAGCTTAAAGTTGAAAGACTGCACTAGGATTGGAGTTTTGAGTAAACGACCTCGGAATCAGGATCCGGAGGTTTCGGCAGGTTCGTATGATGATTCTGGACTTGGGCGTGTGCCCGGTTTGGGTTTTGGATAACCTAGGAGCGTTTTGGCGCCAATTGTGGAAGTTAGCATTTTAGAAGAAATTTCATAAGTTTAGCTTGAAGTGCATTTCGGTGTTATCAATGTGCATTTGGAATTCCGAGATTGGGAGTAGCTCCATATGGTGATTCTGGAGTTGGGAGCGCGATCGGAAGTGAATTCGGAGGTCCGTAGGCTATTTTGAAGCCATTTGGCTAAGGATAGAAATTTGAAGATTTTTGAGGAGTTTGACCGGAGGTTGACTTTTTGATATCATATTCGGAATCTAATTCCGGAAGTTGGAGTAGGTCCGTAATGCTAAATAAGACTTGTGTGCAAAATTTGAGGTCAATCGGACATGATTTGATTGGTTTAAACATCGAAAATAGAAGTTGGAAAGTTCAAAGTTCATAAAGCTTGAATTGGGGTGTAATTCACGGCATGAGGGGGAGCCGCAGAAGCGGCGCATATTCCGCAGAAGCGGAAGCGCAGAAGCGAGCCAAGGGCCGCAGGTGCGAAAAAGTCTGAAGGAAGTGAGTTGTTTTAAAAATCGAATTTTGGCCATTTCTCTCATAATTTTCATGGCTTGGGCGATTTTTGGGGAGCTTCAAGAGAGGGTTTTCATCATCAATGATAAGGTATGTTTCCCCACCTATTGTGAGTTAAAAACATCAACAATGTATGGATTTAAGCATGAAATCTTGTAGAAATATTTGGGATTTTGGTAGAAAGACCAAGAAATTTAATTCTTGGAATTTAGCCACGATTTTGAGCATGGAATTAGTAGAAAATTATATATTTGAGTTCCTAAGGTTATGGGTAATCTTTATCTTCAAAAAAAATTCGGATTCCGGGCACATGGGCCCGAAGGCATTTTCGTCAACTTTTCGCTCGGGGTTAGAAATTGGATTATAATGAGTACATAAGCATATATTAATGGAATTACATGATTGTTGGATAGTTTTGGAGCATGGTGCATCAAGTAGAGCCTTCGGAAGAATGTAGAATGCCGGTTATGAGTCTTCGGAGCGAGGTGAGTCTCCTTTCTAATCTTGTGAGGGGGAATTTACCCCATAGGTGAGTTAAATTGGTGATGTGCTTCTAATTGTGGGGGCTACGTACGCACGAGGTGACGAGAGTCCGTGCGTAGCTACTATTATATTATTGTCCGCGTAGTCTAGGACCCAAAAGCATGTTATATGTGGATTAAATTGTGAACTCGTTGATGACTTGGATTGTTTAAATTACCTTTGATTAGTAAACGAATTTAAAAAGAGATTAAACATCATTTTCTGAATT
>MU772860.1:101380-115527 GCA_026770625.1 Nicotiana glauca | reverse complement strand
GAGAAATAGGCTAAAATTGCAATTTCATGCAATTTTAGTTTAAAAATACCAAATGGACTTGTAAAATTATGTAAAAAATCATGTAAATTATATTTTGTGTAAATGTGAGAATAAAATAAATTATTCACCCAAATGAAGAGTTTTGGGAATAATTATTGGATTTTATAGTGCAAAATAGGCCATAAATTAATTTTAAAAATCTTAAAAAATTTGGAAAATACCAAAACCTTTGGGGATGCTTATATATGCATATACATGCTATTATTAAAGTATTTTGAGTATAAAAAATACATAGGGAAAAATTGGGTATCAACAGCCTTCGTCCTTGCGTCTTTTCTAAAATTTAACTCAAGTCTTGCTCAAATCTATTCCAAATCACTTCAAATTTAAATTTTGAACTCCGTTTGATATTTTCAATCGATTGGAATAACACCCAATCCAAACTATTAACAAACTCCAAAAGTTCTATTTTCAAAAGCAAAGCTTTGAATGGCCTTCTACTCTTTAATTTTTTATATTGCAACCAAGTGACATAAGGGGAGAAGCAGTAATGGCGGACGGCCCCTTGAAGCATGTGTAAAAGATGTGAGAAGAAGAGAGAGTGAAAGAATTGGTTGTGTTAATACAGATTTAACTCCATAGCTTTTAGAAGAAATGATTGTAAGAACAAATTTTCAAGAGCTACTGCTTTCAAAATATATACAATATGGGTTAGGTTGGGTAAAACTTAAAAATATGGGCCATTTTTTATTATGCTGTGAACTCATGTGTATTTTCTTGTAATTCATTAATGAAGGAAGGTCCTGGTTTTACAAAGATGCATGGGGAATTATCTCATTCGAAAGGTTGGATCTACATATTTATCACCCAAAACTGCCGATTGCAATCAAAATGAGTACTGAAACATTTTTTGTAGAAAAAAGGGAACTGCTTCTTTTTTATTTATTTCTATCGTGATTAAGGCTAAGTGAATGTGTTATGAATTACATTGGACTGTGTGATAACCCAAAAGGTCATCACTTATTTTAAAAATAAATTCGATGTTTTGAGGCCTTAAAACCTCCTTTTTATCTTATCTCGATTTGCGTGCGCAGTCCGAGCATGTATCAGAAAATCCATTATGTGAAAATCTATGAAAAATGATGAATTTTGCTTTTAAAATGAATTTAGGTTGACTTTGATCAATATTTTGGGTAAATGGACCCGGGCCCATGATTTGACAGTCTTGGAGGGTCCGTAGGAAAATATGGGACTTGGACGTATGCCCGAAATCGAATTCTGAGGTCCCAAGCCCGAAAAATGAATTTCTGAAGAAAATTGTTTAACTGAAATCTTAGAGTTTTTGGAAAACTTGAATGTAATTGAATTTGATAGTATCAGGCCCGTATTTTGGTTCCGAAGTCTGGTATAGGTCTTATATGTGATTTAAGTTGAACCTGTAAAATTTGGTAAGAAACGGAATTGAAATGACGTAAATCGGACCTTCGGTTGTTCAAATTTGAACTTAAGAGTTCATGAGATTTTTCTTTGATTTTGATGCCAAATTCATAGCTTTTGATGTTATTTTGATGATTTGATCGCACGAGCAAGTCTGTATGACGTTTTTGGACTTGCGTACATGTTTGGTTTGGAGTCCCGAGAGCTTGGGTGAGTTTTGGATAGGCCACAGAGTGAAATGTGGACTTAGGAATTGCTGGTATGTTGCAGGTCTGCAGGCTTCGCCTGGCTCGCAAAAGCGAAAGTTGACCTGGGCTGCCTAGGTCGCAAATGCGATGTATTTGTCACAAACACGATATCGCATTTGCGAAGGGTCCCTCGCATATGAGAAGGTGATTGGAATTGCACTTGGTCGCAAATGCGACAAAATCTTCGCATTTGCGAAGTGAACAATTCTGAGGGGTTCGCAGTTGCGAACCTTGGTCGCAATTGTGACATTAGAGACCAGTTAATTAAAACTTAGACACATTTTTAGCCATTTTTCAAACCTTTTCAAAACCTAAACACCTTTGGGCGATTTTCCAAAGACAACTACTCTTCCAAATCATTGTAAGTCATTTCTAACTCATTTCTTTCAATCTAATCCATCTTTTTACATGATTTCAACTCAAAATCAAGGATTTTCATGGGAGAAATTAGGTGTTTTGGGTAGAACTTAGGATTTTCAAATATTGGGGATTTGTACCTGGATTTGAGGTCCAATTTCAAAACTAATTATATATTTGAGTTCGTGGGTGAATGGGTAATCGGTTTTGGTTCGAACCTCCGGTTTTGACCATGTGGGCCTGGGGTTAAATTTTGACTTTTGCGAATAACTTTAGAAAGTCTTATTTCATGTACTAGAATTGATTTATTTAGTATTTATTGATATAATTAAGTAAATTGTGGCTAGATACAAGCTAATTGGTGGTGGAATCAAGAGGTAAAGCGATAGTTGAGGCTTGAATTGTGTTTGTGGCATCGAGGTAAGTGTTTGGTCTAACCTTAGCTTGAGGGATTAGGAGTTGTGTCCTATTTGCTATGTATTAATTGTTGAGTACGACGTATAGGCATGGTGATAAGTATCTATACAATGGTGTCAAGCATGCTCATGAGTCTTATGCTATGATTAATATGACATTGTTTTGTATTGTTCATGCCTTATGTGATATTTCTATTGTTGAACAAGGCTTATGGAAGTAATTTTGGTAATTGAACATTGAAGAGTGTTGGCTCAAATTGTGAAATGAGTTGTGGAATTATTGTTGGCAATTGAACATTATAGAGCATTGGCTCAAGTTGTGAATTGAGTTGTGAAGTAAATGTACAAAAAAGAATAGGATTGTGATATTGTCTCCTTGCCGGGATGTTGTTGCTTTTAATGTTATATCCCTTACCGGGACGTTCTTGCTTTTGATATTATTTCCCTTTCCAGGATATGATTGTTGTAATATTGTTCCCTTGTCGGTATTTTATTGTCATTTTATTTATTCCTTTTCCATTATTGCTTGTGATTGTTGTTTGGGTGAGGAAGAGTGTTAAAGCACGAAGGGTGATGCCGTGCATTGTATTGGTGAGAGAGTGTTAAAGCACAGAGGGTGATGCCGTGCATGATATTTGTGAGAGAGTATTAATGGATGAAGGGTGATGCCGTACCGCACGATGTACCATTCCGTGACATTATATGAGTGATAATGCACGATGGATCATTCCTTGCCATGTTTATGTAAGGTAAAAGCAAGAATGGTGATGTCGTACCGTTTATATTGATTGTTATGGTAAGGACGAGAGTAAAAACACAAAGGGTGATGCCGTGCACTTATCTTTGATATTACTGATTTCTACTGATAGTTGAGTTATGGTGTCTTTTACATTTAAATGTTGGTTTCTGTTGCTACTTGTTGTTCCCCGTAACATGATGCCCCCTTCATATCTTTAATTGTATTGTTTTGCCTTTATTTTCTATTGTATATGATTAACTGCACAGGTTTATATGGTAGTCTTGTCCTAGCCTCGCCACTACTTCGCCGAGGTTAGTCTAGGCACTTACTAGCACATGGGGTCAGTTGGGCTGGTACTACACTCTACACTCTTTTATGCAGATCTTGGTACTGGAGCATACAGACCTTAGCTTTGGGTTGCTGCCTTCAGCCCACTTGGAGACCCGAGGTAGTCCTGCAGGAGTCCACATACCTTGGCATCTCCTTCTATCCTTTCATTCTATTTCTTATATGTATTTCAGAGACAATATTGTATTTATCTTTTGGAATCTTATTTGTAGTATTCCTAGACAATATGTGAAATTGTGACGCCAGTTCTGGGTAGTTGATGTTGTGGATTGGTATTGGCCTCATTGTTAAATACTACATTCAGTCTTTCGCTTATTAAATTCCACTGTTTTTATGACGTTGATTCTTAAGTGTTAAAAAGAATAGAAAGAGAAAAAGTAAATAATACAAATGGTTTGTTTGCCTAGCTTTCACTAGTAGGCGCCATCACGACTCCCAAAGGTGGGAAATTCGGGTCGTGATAAGTTGGCATCGAAACTCTAGGTTACTTAGGTCTCACAATTCACGGACAAGCTTAGTAGAGTCTGAGTGATCGGTACATATACGTCTGTGTTTATCCCCCAACGGCTATAGAGTTAGGAAAAACTTCACATCTATTCTTTCTTGTCGTGCGATTTGGTTACTTAATGCTAATTGAACTTCTACTTTGTTCTCTCACAGATGGTGAGAACATGTACCGCTTCATCAGCTGACCAGTATCATGAACCCCCTTAGCAACTCTTGCATTGGGCAGAGGCCGAGGTCGTGCTAGGGCCCGAGGTAAAGGTAGAGCTCAGCCCAGAACTCGAGCAGCAGCACCAGTGGTGGAGCCTCAAGTTGAGTTTGACGAGGAGGTTCCAGCCCAGTCAGTTCCAGTGGGGTTAGCTCAGGTCCCAGAGGGGTTCATCGCCACCCCGTTACTTTAGGATGCTCCGGTCCTTCTAGTGGGCCTTATGGAGAGTGTCACCCAGGCAGGCTTGCTTCTTGTGGCATCGTCCGTCTCTCAGGTCGGAGGAGGAGCCCAGACTCCTTATACTCGCACTCCAGAGTAGAAGGCCTCTTAGTTTCAAACTCCAGCAGCTCAGCCAGTTGGGATAGTTCAGCCTAGTATTATGTCACAGACCGGAGAGGGACCAGCAATGTCTGCTGATGTCTTGTCGAGATTGGATAGGTTTACCAAGATCTTCACTACCACTTTCACTAGTGTATCTTTTGAGGATCCCCAGCATTATTTAGACAGTATTCATGAGGTACTCAGGAACATGGGGATAGTGGAGACCAATGGGGTTGACTTTGCTGCTTTTCATTTGTCTGGATCCGCCAAGACTTGGTGAAAAGATTACTGTTTTGCTAGACTAGCTAGGTCACCATCTTTGACTTGGGATTAGTTTTCTCAGATATTTTTGGAGAAGTTTCTTCCTATCACTTAGAGAGAGATCTATCCGAGGCAGTTTGAGTGTCTCCAGTAGGGTTCTATGACTGTTACTCAATACGAGACCATGTTTATTGATTTGGCCCATCATGCTCTTCTTATACTCCCTATAGAGAGAAAGAGAGAGAGTGAGGAGGTTAATTGAGGGACCCGTTCAGCCTATTCGACTTCAGATTGGGAGTGAGATTTCCTTTCAGTATGCTGCCAATGTGGCCAGAAGGGTTGAGATGGTTTTATCACAAGGGGTGGTTAGGGTTATGACAAGTGGCCTCGTCATTCAGGCAGATTTAGTGGTACCTTATCTGGAAGCAGGGATTCTTTTGGTAGAGGCCATTCTTCTAGGCCTTTTCAATCATCACTTCAGGTTTCTCACGGTGTTTCAAGTTGTCGTAGTTCTCATATGCAGTATTCTGATTAGCAGTCCTACAGTAAACCACCAGCTTCTATCAGTGCACTACCGCTCCAGAGTTTTTGGGGTGGTCAATTAGGTCGTTAGGGTCAGCAGCCTTAGCAGCCGAGGGCTTGATATACTTGTGGCGATATGGGACATATTGCTAGATTTTTCCCTCGAGCATGGAGCACCTCTCAGGATCAGGGTTCCCGTGCCATGGTTCAGGCACTGAGTGTTCCACAGCCCGCTCAACTAGCTAGAGGTGGAGGTAGAGGTGCTAGAGGTGGAGGTAGATATATTAAATGTAGAGGTCAGGCAACTAGAGGTGGAGGCCAGCTAGCAGCAGGCCTTCCCATAGATGTAGTTCAGAGTGGTGGGGGCCAGACCCGATGTTATGCTCTTCGAGCCAGGCCTGAGGCTAAGGCTTCCAATGTAGTTATCACAGGTAATGTTCTGGTTTGTAGTAGATATTCTCCAGTTCTATTTGATCTAGGATCTACATGCTCCTATGTGTCATCTTATTTTGCACCGTATCTGGTCATGCCTAGTGATTCTTTAAGTGATCCTATATATGCGTCTACACTTGTAGGTAATTCTATTATGGTAGATCGTGTCCATCGTTTATGTATAGTTGTGATTGGGGGTCTTGGGACTCGTGTAGATTTATTACTTTTGGATATGTTTGATTTTGATGTAATATTGGGGATGGACTAGTTATCACCTTACCACGTTATCTTGGATTGTCATGCCAAAATTATGACCTTAGCCTTTCCGAGGTTGCCTCGTTTAGAGTGGAGAGGGAATCCTGGCCATTCTACCCGTAGCGTTATCTCATATATGAAGGCTCGGCGTATGGTTGAGAAGGGGTGTTTGGCCTATTTGGCAAATGTTCGTGATTCTAGTGCTGAGGTTCCTTCTATGGATTCCCTGTCTGTTGTTCGTAAGTTTCCTAAGGTTTTTCCTTCAGACCTGATGGCTATGCCACCTAACAGAGATATTGACTTCTACATTGATTTGGCTTCGAGAACTCTGCCCATTTCTATTCCGCCGTATCGTATGGCCCCACCCGAGTTGAATAAATTGAAGGAGTAGTTGCAAGACTTGATTGATAAGGGCTTTATTAGACCTAGGGTCTCATCTTGGGGTGTGCCAGTGTTGTTTGTTAAGAAGAAGGATGGATCGATGAGAGTGTGTATAGATTACCGGTAGTTAAACAAGGTTACAATCAAGAATAAGTATCCATTGCCGAGGATAGATGATTTGTTTGATCAGCTTCAGGGTGCCAAGGTATTTTTGAAGATTGACTTGAGATTTGGCTAAGACAACTTTTCGCACTCGATACAGGCACTATGAGTTCTTGGTAATGTCATTTGGGTTGACAAATATGCCAATAACTTTTATGGAATTGATGAACCGAGTGTTCAAGACTTACTTAGATTCATTTTTGATAGTCTTCATTGATGATATTTTCATTTATTCCTATAGCCGGGAGGAGCATGAGCAGCATCTGAGAGTTGTTTTTCAGACTTTGAGAGATAGTCAGTTGTATGCAAAGTTTTCGAAGTACGAGTTTTGGTAGGGATCAGTTTCTTTCTTGGGTCATGTTGTTTCAGTAGAGGGTATTCAGGTAGATCCAAAGAAGATAGAGGCAGTAAAAGATTGGCCTAGACCCGTATCAGCTACATAGATCCGAAGTTTTATGGGTTTGGCGGGTTATTACCATCGGTTTGTGGAGGGGTTCTCATCTATTGCAGCCCTGATAACTACGTTGACCCAGAAGGGTGCCCAGTTCGGGCGGTCAAACGAGTGTGAGGCTAGCTTTTAGAAGCTCAAGACAACTTTGACTATGGTGCCAATGTTAGTTTTGGCCATATGTTCAGGTCCATATATGGTTTATAGTGACATATCTCGTATTGGACTTGGTACGGTGTTAATGAAGGATGGCAAGATCATTGCTTATGCTTCATGATAGTTGAAGATTTATGAGAAGAATTATCCAGTTAATAATTTGGATGTAGCATCCATTGTTCACGTATTGAAGATTTAGAGGCACTATTTATATGGTGTATCATGTGAGGTGTTCACGGATCACAAGAGTTTGCAATACTTGTTCAAGGAGAAGGAGTTAAATTTGGAGCAGAGATATCACCATCTTATATCATCGGGGAAGGTCAACGTTGTAGTCGATGCTTTAAGTAAGAAGTCATTCAGTATGGTCAATCTTACGTCTATTCTGATCGGTGAGAGACCGCTTTCTTTAGATGTTCACGCTTTGGCTAATCAGTTCGTCAGGTTGGATGTCTCTGAGCCCATCCACGTGTTAGCTTGCACAGTCGCTCGTTCTTCATTATTGGAGCATATTCGGATCGACAGTATAATGATCCCCATTTGTGTGACCTAAAGGACACGGTGCAACACGGTGGTGCCAAGCAGGTTACAGTGGGAGATGATGGAGTTTTGAGGATGCAGGTTCGTATTTGTGTGCCTAATGTGGATTGACTTCGAGAGTTGATTCTAGAGGAGGCCCATAGTTTTTGGTACTCTATTCATCCGGGCGCCGCTAAGATGTATCAGGATTTATGGCAGCATTATTGGTGGAGGAGGATGAAGAAAGATATTGTTGCGTATGTGGCTCAGTATTTGAATTGTCAGCAGGTTAAGTACGAGTATCAGAGACCTGGTGGTTTGTTTAAGAGGATTGAGCTTCCCGAGTGGAATTGGGAGCGTATTACTATGGACTTTGTTGTTGGACTCCCATGGACTCAGAGAAAGTTTGATGCGGTGTGGATTAATGTTGATAGGCTGACCAAGTCAGCGCATTTCATTCCTGTGGCAGCCTCCTATTCTTCTGAAAGGTTAGCTGAGATTTATATCCAGGATATTGTTGGTCTTCATAGTGTGCCCGTGTCTATCATTTCTGATCGAGGTACGCAGTTTACCTCAAATTTCTGGACGGCAGTTCAGCATGAGTTGGGCACATGGATCGAGTTGAGCATAACATTTCATCCTCAGACGGACGGGCAGTCCGTGCGTACTCTTTAGATTTTGGAGGATATGTTCCGAGCTTGTTTCATTGACTTTGGAGGCTCTTGGGGTCAGTTTTGCCTTTAGCAGAGTTTGCCTACAACAATAGTTATCAGTCGAGCATTCAGATGGCTCCTTATGAGGCCTTATATGGTAGGCGGAGTTGGCCGCCGGTTGGGTGGTTTGAGCCGAGGCTAGGTTGTTGGATATAGATCTAGTACTGGATGCCTTGGACAAGGTCAAGATCATTTAGGATAGGCTTCGTACAGCTCAGTCCAGGCAAATGAGTTTTGCCGACCATAAGGTTCGTGGTGTGGCATTCATATTCGGCGAGCGAGTGTTGCTTTGGGTGTCACATATGAAGGGTGTGATGAGATTTGGAAGGAAGGGCAAGTTTAGACCTGGTTTATTGGCCCATTTGAGATTGTTGATATAGTAGGAGAGGTGGCTTACAGACTTGCGTTGCCGCCAAGTTTGTCAGCCGTGCATCCAGTGTTTCATGTGTCGATGCTATGAAAGTATCACGACAATCCATCCCACGTGTTAAATTTCAGCACTATCCAGTTGGACAAGGACTTGTCCTATGAGGAGGAGCTGGTAGCTATTCTAGACCGGCAGGTTCGCCAATTGAGGTTGAAGAGTTTTCCTTCTTTCGTGTTCAGTGGAGAGGTAAGCCTGTTGAGACATCGACCTAGGAGTCCGAGTCCACTATGCGGAGCCACTATCCCCATCTTTCTCCGACTCAGGTACTTCCTTCTTATGTCTGTTCGTGTTGTTTTAGAGGTGGAGAATGTGATGATCCAAAAGATCATCACTTGTTTTAAAAATAAATTTGGTGTTTCGAGACCTCAAAACCTCTCTTTTGTCTCACCTCGATTTTCATGCATAGCCCGAGCGTGTATCTGGAAAGCAATTGTGTGAAAATCTATAAAAAATAATAAATTTTGTTTTTAAAATGAATTTAGGCTTACATCGGTCAATATATTGGGTAAACATACCCGGGACCGTGATTTGACAGTCCTAAATGGTCTGTAGGAAAATATGAGACTTGAACGTATGCCCCGAATCGAATTTTGAGGTCCAAAGTCTGAGAAGTGAATTTTTGAAGAAAATTATTTAACAGAAATCGTATAGTTTTTGGCAAACTTGAATGTAATTGAATTTGATCTTATCGGGCCCGTATTTTGGTTTTGGAGCCTGGTACATGTCTTATATATGATTTAAGTTCAACCTGTAAAATTTGGTAAGAAAAGGACTTGTAATGATGTAAATCGGACCTTCGGTTGTTAAAATTTGAACTTAAGAGTTCATGAGATTTTTCTTTGATTTTGATGCTAAATTCATAGTTATAAATGTCATTTTGATGATTTGATCGCACGAGCAAGTCTATATGATTTTACTATGTTTGGAGCCTCGAGGGCTAGGGTGAGTTTTGGATAGGCCTGCAGGCTTCGCAATTGCGACATCCGAGACCAGTTAATTGAAACTTAGATGCATTTTCAGCCAATTTTCAAAACCTAAACACCTTTGGGCGATTTTTCAAAGACAACTACTCTACAAAATCATTTGTAAGTAATTTCTAAATCTTTTCTTTCAATCTAATCCATCTTTTTACATGATTTCAACTCAAAATCAAGGGTTTTCATAGGGGAAACTGGGTGTTTGGGGTAGAACTAAGGATTTTAGAATTTTGGGGATTTGAACGTCGATTTGAGGTCCAATTTAAAAAAAATTATATAATTGAGTTCGTGGGTGAACGGGTAATCAGTTTTTTGTTCGAACTTTGGGTTTTGATCATGTGGGCCCGAGGTCGATTTTTGACTTTTGGGAAAAACTTTAGAAAATCTATTTTCATGCATTAGAATTGATTCATTTAGCATTTATTGATATAGTTAACTAACTTGTGGCTAGATACAAGCGAATTGGTGGTGGAATCAAGAGTCAAAGCGATAGTCGAGGCTTGAATTGTGTTCGTGGCAACGAGGTAAGTGTTTGGTCTAACATTAGCTTGAGGGATTAGGAGTTATGTCCTATTTGTTATGTATTAATTGTTGAGTACAATGTATAGGCATGGTGACGAGTATCTATACGTTAGTGTCAAGCATGCTCGTGAGTCTTATGATATAATTAATATGACTTCGTTTTGTATTGTTCATGCCTTATGTGATATTTTTATTGTTGAAAAAGGCTTATGGAAGTAATTTTAGTAATTGAACATCGAAGAACGTTAGCTCAAATTGTGAAATGAGTTGTGGAATTATTGTTGGCAATTGAACATTATAGAGCATTGGCTCAAGTTGTGAAGTAAATGTGAAAAAGAATAGGATTATGATATTGTCTCCCTTGCCGGGATGTTGTTGCGTATATTGTTATCTCCCTTGCTGGGATGTTGTTGCTTTTGATATTGTTCCCCTTGCCAGGATATGATTGTTGTACTATTGTTCCCTTGCAGGTATTTTATTGTGATTTTATTTATTCATTTTCCCTTATTTCTTGTGATTATTGTTTGGGTGAGGAAGAGTGTTAAAGCACGAAGGGTGATGCCGTGCATTGTATTGGTGAGAGAGTGTTAAAGCACAAAGGGTGATGTCGTGCATGATATTTGTGAGAGAATGTTAATGCATGGAGGGTGATGCTGTGCCGCATGATGTACCATTCCGTGCCTTTATATGAGTGATAATGCACGAAGGATCATTCCGTGCCATGTTTATGTGAGGTAAAAGCACAAAGGGTGATGCCGTACCATTTATATTAATTGTTATGGTGAGGACAAGAGTAAAAGAACGAAGGGTGATGCCGTGTACTTGTCTTTGATATTCCTGATTTCTACTAATAGTTGAGTTATGGTGTCGTTTACATTTAAATATTGGTTTTTGTTGCTACTTGGTGTTCCCCGCAGCATGATTCCCCCCTTCAAATCTTTAATTGTATTGTTTTGCCTTTATTTTTTGATGTATATCATTAACTGCACAGGTTTATTTCGTATTCTGGTCCTTGCCTCGTCACTATTTCACCGAGGTTAGGCTAGGCACTTACCAGCACATCGGGTCAGTTGTGCTGATACTACACTCTGCACTCTTTTTGTACAGATCCTGGTACTGGAGCATAAGGACCTTTTCTTTAGGTTACTGCCTTCAGCCCACTTGGAGACCCAAGGTAGTCCTGCAGGCGTCTGCAGGACTTGGCGTCTCCTTCTATCGTTTCCTTCTGTTTCTTATATGTATTTCAAAGACATCATTGTATTTATCTTTCGGACCCTTATTTGTAGTATTCCTAGACAGTCTGTGAGATTGTGACACCAGTTCTGGGCAGTTAATGTTGTGGATTGGTATTGACTTCATTGTTAAATACTACATTCGGTCTTCTGCTTATTATATTTCGCTATTTTTATGACATTGATTCTTAATTATTAAAAGATTAGAAAGAGAAAAAGGTAAATAATACAAATGGTTGGTTTGCCTAACTTTCACTAGTAGGCGCCCTCACGACTCCCGAGGGTGGAAAATCTAGGTCGTGACAGATTGACAACCCATATGAAACATTTAGCTAATTAAGTAAGAAAAACAAATGGTCTTGAGTTGAAGACCAAAACATAGGAGAGCATTTCTGGTGTATCATTACAAATGGCAAAAAATTGCAGGGACGCCCAATTTGGTCCCCTCCCCCCCATTTAACCTATAACCATTTTTTTGAAAGTTTTAACTTGTACCCACTTTTTAAATAACTTCTGCCCCTTTCTCCTCCTCAAAGTTATATCCGCCTCTTCTTTCTCAAACTTCTCTTTCTCCATTTTCTGCAAGAAATCTGTTATGGCAATGTATAAATTTGACTATAGTTAAAAACACTAATACATCTATGTACAAAAGTAGCAGAAATCTAGGCTTCTCGTATTGCTTTTCTATCCCTAAGGCGTTAACTATTATAGTGGTTCTGCAGTTTCATAAATTTTCATCTGAAAGTCATCGCCTCATCTTTTCCCAAGAAAAATTCTATTAGTGTAACTTGTTTTCTTCGTCAGTGTGCTGTATATTTTCTTGTCCGATCATTTCTTATCTTCTACGCACTCATGGATAACACTGTTGAGTTGTATCAGTCCTTCTATTTTTTGGTACACCTTGTTACGTAGAACTAAAGAGAGTTACAGCCATGCAGTTGCAGTCTTAGATCTTCAGCTCTAGATCTGAAGTTCACCAGTTACAAAAATAAAAATTTTCGCTCTAGAGCTGAAGTTCGCCAGTTACAAACAAAAACTTCAGCTCTAGAGCTGAAGTTCGCTAGTTGCAAAACAAAAACTTCAGCACTAGAGCTGAAGTTCGCCAGTTACAAAAATAAAAAATCAGCTTTAGAGTTGAAGTTCGCCAGTTACAAAACAAAAACTTCAGCTCTAGAGCTGAAGTTCGCCAGTTACAAAATCAAAAACTTCAGCTCTAGAGCTGAAGTTCTCCAGTTACAAAACAAAAACTTTAGCTCTAGAGCTGAACTTCAGGCTCGGCTACTAGAATGCTGAAGTTTTGCATGATTGCCTCTGCTACTTCAGGCCCGTATGCTGAAGTAATGTGAAAAAGTGGGTACGCTTGCAAATTTTTTTTTGCAAAGCAGGCACGCGTTAAAATGTGACACAAAAAGCGGGTATAGATGTAAATGCCCCTAACAAATGGTTCGCCAAATTGCTAAATGGGCTCAAGACTGGGCCCAATAATGAATAAGTCCGCACAATTCCAAACGAGTGCAAACATGGCAAATTATCCTTACCCTAAACCTATTGATTTAGCATTCTCACACATATAATTTCACCAAATCGGGTTTGTGTCACTATAAACAACTAGCTTAATTTAGCATAGGAATTCAAACTATTAGTCACATATTCACATGAGTTAATGATTGGAGATAATATCAATATCCCTCTTCAAGAAGGAAAGAAAAGCGAAACAATAGTAAATAATGAATGAACAACTACAACATGCTTCATCCTAATAAATCAATGTTGTAGTCTCTTCCATAACTTAGTCTGACCATACCACATGTATGCTAATTACTCCGAGTTCGAACTGCAGTTTCAGCATGTTTTATAGCATTTAGGCACATTATGAATAAGATTTTTAAGGAAATAAAATAACATAGTCGACTTGTAACTCAAACTAATCAGACGATAAGGATTTCACATGAATTAGCAAATATGAAGACCCAAGCAAATCACAACTTTTTACATTAAATGACTACATTATTTGCATTATTTGATGAAGGATGGTACCTATTTATAGCAGTATTAATCAGGAAAAAAAAATCTCTGAAATTGAGAAGTGCAGCAAGAAAAACACAGCTTGATAGTAACAATAAATAACGGTGAAAAAACAACACACAATAGCTTCAACTTCGCCTAGAAATCCAAAAGTAGACCCAAAACAAATGAAAATTTAGTGCAAAATTATTCCAGAATGAAAAGAAAGGAGTTCTGAAGTTTCAAGTGTGAAAATCTTCGTGTGTTTTATGAGAATAAAAAATGAAAAATTAAGAGTGAATTCTATGGTTGAACCTCCGTGTCAAATAAATTTCCCTTAGTGAGAGTGCACAAGATAAAAAGGGAAAAATTTTAAGAAATCCACGCCCAAGTTTCTGGGAAAAAGCATTGATCATAGGCTAAAAACTCATGTTTTAGTTATTGTAACAACACTATAAGTATTGCATTTCACAATGATTTGAGCTTAAATGATTATGAGTTATACTAAATTCATGATTTATGCCTTGCAGGAAGAGTTTCCAACTTAAGAATTAATTC